>JASDQU011379743.1:0-23820 GCA_032191745.1 Picea mariana | reverse complement strand
ACCTAATCTTCTAAACCGACCTTAAACCTAATAACCCCTTGACTTACTTTATTAACATTATTATTATTACTTTTTACTAGTAAACTAACGTAACCTTAATAATACCATTGAAAAATTAAACTAATTCTAATTCACCTTTGAGTCAACCCTAAAATTAGCCTTGTTTTGAACATAATAATTTAGCATTAATAATTTGAACCTAATTTGAACCTATTTTATTAACCTTACTTTAACCCAGACTTAACACCATATACCATATAGTTAAATTTAGCCTTTCTGAACATATAATAATTTAATATTAATAATTTGAACCTAAAATTAGCTTATAATTTGTCAAACCAACTAAAGATTAATATTAATAACCCTAAATTCCTATAACCTAGGGTTTACATCATTATTAACTTAATATTTTATGAAATTCCTCAATACTAGGGTTTCATCATTAAATTAACCTTAATCTATCCCTTAATCAACATAAAATTAATATTATTTTTACTAAAACCTTTGGTCAACCCTAATTTTCTCCTAAAAACGAGGGTTTCACTCAGCCAAACGTAGTTCTTTCACCCGCCTCTTCACTATTTAATAAAGGCTCTTCTCTTACTATTTTTCTCAGACTTTTTTTGTCCTGATGATGGATCCTGTTATGGATCCGAAACGTCGACGACAAGATGTCATTAACACTGTGGATCTTCTGGCAAATTCTGAACATATTTCTCACCACAGAAACCTAAATGAACAGAGATATTTTTTATTTTGCAGATGGCACCTCCGGGTTCCTGGTCTCTGGGCTCACTTGTTCAGCACATCAATAAATATTGGTAATGTATTTTGGCCATCAGATGCTCTTCTACCCTCACACATTATGGGGCATCTATTATAACCCTAATTTGCACCATACATTCTTACCTAGCATCAGGCCATCTCAGATTCTTTCTTTTCCAAAGCACTGCTGAACAACTCTTTAAAAAACCTCTTTTATAAGGTCCTATGCGCCCTACTCCATTACTGCACGTCTGTACACACTCGCTGACCTAAAACAACCCGCATGGACCTACAAAAGTACGAAAAAAGGAAAGTTGTTGATGAAACACACAACTTTGGGTGAGTTAACTGAAACTCCCGACCATGCATGGCCGAGGGTTCATCCAAATACCTAGCTTCTTCTAGCCTATAAAAGAAGGGTTAGGGGTCCTATTTAGAGGAGGAGAAATAAGAGTAAAGAAACTCTGCTCAATTGCATATTCCCATTGTCCCAACCCTTTATCCATCCTTGTGCAAGAAGAGATACAAAGAAAAGAAGTTGGAGGACATTTGAAGAGGAGCCCAGGATCAGGATTCGCGGAGCAGTGGCCGGTCTCGACATTGTAAGTTGATTCATTAAAGTTAATAATAAAGAAATGCTTTTCCTGTCCCACTATATGAGTTCTTCATAGTTTAGTAAATATATGTTTGAATCTCTAACCCATTAGTCTGTAGGTAAAATGCATGTGTAGTTTGTTGCTTGTTTGGTACGCAGGTAAGCCTTGGGAGGAGAGTTGCCAACAAGTGGTCAAGCATGAAGAAGGATCAACATCAATCATCTAGAACAAGGTATGTTGTTCTAACCATGTATTCACTGAAAAGAAATGGGGATTAGTTCTGGGGACGAAGGTAGAAAGTAGGTTTCTTTCGGTCATATCTGCATGCATACTATAACCCTATTTGCTAGTTCGTAGGGGGATTTCCCACCACAACACTTACACTGTGCTAAGGTTTTTCATTGATTATCAATAATTGTTTATGCTTACACTCTACTAAAGGTAACAATTAATTTCTTAATTTGATCATTTAAATTTTTTGTTTCTAGAGTTTTACAAGACTATATGCATACTAATCATTGTTCATGTGGAGTATGTTTTCATTGATTGTGAACAATTTTTTATGCTTACAATTTTCTAAGGTTAAAAATTGATTTCTTAAATTTGATAACCTTGAAATTTAACTTTTTATTTTTATTACAATTTTACATTCAACACTATATGTATAATTTGATTTTATCATTACAATGTTATACTAAATGTTTTATCTTTGGTTTAAATGAATAACAATTGACATAATTCTTTGTTTTCAATTATTAGTTTATTTCTTCACATGGAGTTAACTTACGTAGCTAATTATAAGTATATTCATACTCTAATTTCACTTAAAAAAAAAAGTAACCACTGACATAATGCATATTATAACTAGAGGATTACTACTCAAGAATAAAGAATCTACTAATTAGTGTTGAGCAGCGGAAACTAATTAGTGTTGAGTAGTGGAAACTAAAACACAACAATATTAATGATAAACAAAAAACTGAGAACAACAATCACATAGTGAACACAAGATTTATGTGGAAAAACCCTTCTAAGGGAAAAAACCATAGGGCAATGATAATCAGTATTCTTATTATTCAATGAAGAATTACAGCAGCCAAACGCAAGCTTATGACCATCCCCTCACTCTCTTCCCACACACTGTGCTACACTACATTTTTATACCTTTCTCCCTCTTCATGCCTCTACGGGTATCCAAGAATATATAGGATCTGTTATATGATTAAACTAACTAGGTACGGCCAAATCCACTAGTTACAAAAACTGATCATTGTAGTGTGCATGCATGCACTTTCTAATTTTAGTTGATACAATGTGCATGCATCTGCATGGGAAATTAGTTGGAATTTTCAACAATCTCCACCTTGAAAACAATTTATCTCATATAGCATGCCTGAATTAATTCACCACCTTTTATGCAACCCAAGAGAATCCAAACACCTTCATAGCTTCTCTAAAAAAAATGGTTTCTTGAACATTTCTACATAATTTACTTTTGGCTGGACATTTTCCAGAGCCACTCCCCTTCATCAACAACCTTTCTTACAAAATGGTATTTAATAGAAATATGCTTCATATTACTGTGATAAGTTGGATTTCTAACCAAATTAATAGCACTTTGACTATTGCAAAATACTTTCACCTTGTTCTGCATCCTTCCAAACTCACCTAGTAACGCAGACCCCCAC
The DNA here is from genome assembly GCA_032191745.1 of Picea mariana. NCBI lineage: Eukaryota > Viridiplantae > Streptophyta > Pinopsida > Pinales > Pinaceae > Picea > Picea mariana. The sequence continues at coordinate 20,771 of JASDQU011379743.1, read as the reverse complement.
CTCAGTAGGCTATGTTGACCTCCTGGTCTTTGGATCTTCCAATTCCTGAGCCGAAATGGCTTCTCGGTCCCTGCAAGAACCTTCAACACTTAAATACCATAGGTCCTTTTCTAAGCTCTGCCCGCACGAACATGCACTAGACGTGAGCCTCCACTCCACGTGACCACGACCTTAATTCCAAAAAGGTGCATCAGGTTTCACGATGTTGGGACTTTCGTTGCAAGACACCCTGACTCCTCTAATTCCCAAAATCCCAAAATGGGATAACGGTCCCTAGCTCATCCCTTAAATTCTCTTGTTGTGGCCCTCGTCTACGACCTAGGGCCCAACCTTCATGCACGTCGGGACCTCAGGTGTCGAGGATCGACGATGTATCTTTTCTCCCTTTTCCTGATATCCGAAATGCCAAAATTTCCTCTGCAGAGATCAATGGTTCTGGCTCTCCCATAATCTGACGGTCTAGATCCGATCGTGATTTCACGTATCAGGGATTTGTGAAGTGGCCCTCTCCTCTTCTCCTAAAATCCAAAATCGTGGTGATCACTTATACCATATCGACGGCCCCGATTTCCTGTGATCCAACGCTCCAGATTCTTCCTTCTCTTATCCGTATTTTGCAACTCATGATTCCTGAAAAGAGTTTCCTCCACACTCCTGACAGCCTAAATGTCGATATTTTAGAGCACCAAATCGACGGCTCACGCTCCTCGAGATGTAACAAATTTTATCTCTCCTAATCTTGCGATTGTTAAAAGACACTCAGTCTTATCCTCTTCATTGATCTACTAGATCCAAAGGTCCACAGAAAATTGATGTTTCTCCCTTCGAGAATTCCAACCGTCTATTCAGGTCCTCAAAGACTCCTGGCCAAACCAATGGCATCAACCCTCCTGAAATTGGTTTCTGTGAGGTGACTTCAACCCTTGTCCTTCCTTTGGATATTTTCTATGTCTCTATCCTTCTTGAGCTTGTTTCTTGTTGTGAACTCAAGGATTCTAAGGAATTCTTGCATGCACACCTTGAGGCGTTCACGATAATCCCTGATTATCTGATATCTCCCAAGTCTGTGCACTCCTTGTGACAGAAGTTCTTCAACCACTCACTTGGTTGGAAAAGTCTAAGAATGTTCTCGGCCTGGCCTGCGCACACCTTTCACGGCTCTGTGTTATACTTTCACTTATGTTGGTATAAGAACAACTCTATCTTTCCTGAGTGTTTCTAAGGTAAAACTCATAATCTCGTCAACGCACTCCTTACAGACCTTCACTGCACTCCTTGCAAGAATTATCAGAACGAGAAGAAATTGAAACTTACACTCTCCCTCTCACAGACTTCATACATTCAACATGAAATCATACACATAAAGAATTGAAACAAATGCATAACATATCATGTAAGAAAAATAAAAACATACCATTCAATAGATGCAAATAGTAACCATAACAACACCATGAAATTGGATTAAAGCCTTCTTATATTAACTCAAGTGCTTCTGTACATGGCTTCTATAGCAACATCTCTATGCTCAAACGACTTCTACAATATGTGTTCTTCTCTTCTCTCATATGCTCTCTTTGTCTATAGCTTCTACTCTTACAATTGAGAATGATAGTACAATATATCCGAGGGATATTTCTTGAGTTTTCCCTCCTACAAATCTAATCTATCTTATCGAAATTAAAGACTACAACTACTTTACATTTATTACATTAAATGCCTCCAATCGGCAGATGAGAGCAACGCTCAAGATATGCATTACAATCCCCAAAATATTTAAGAGTAATTACATCCTTCCAGCTATTACATTAATGTTTCATCTTTTAAATTTCAAAATGTTTTCAAAAAGTGTGCTAATGCATATCCAGTTGTCCTCCCCTTGCGCTTGTTGGCGATGCTCTTTCATCATACTCCTTTTGGTTGAAAAATTCATGGACTCCTGTCCATGAGCTCCTGCACCGTCTATTTATGTTTCTGGATATCTTCTTCACTTTCCCAACTAGTATCCTCAATCGGGTGTCCCTTCCATTTTATCAGATATTCAAAATATGTCTTCCTCCAGGTCTTCTTACCAACTTTCTGATCAATGATCTTTTCCATCTGCGACTTTTCAGCTACAGGCATCTACTTGACCCAGTGAATTTCCTTTTGATTCTCTAACCCATATGTTTCATCTTCTCTATAAGGATACAGATCTTCTATGTTGAATATGGGCAATATGCCCACATCATCTTGCAATTCTATCTCATAAGCATTTGCCTCAAATTTTCTCAAAATCTTACATAGTCTGATCTTTTTCATCTTCATTTTATTATACGTTCCCCTTGGGAACCTTTCCTTCATGAGGTGTGCTAAGACTAAGTCTCCCACTTTGAATTGAAGCTCTCTTCTGTGTTGATATATTATGTGCTTGTATTCCTGGTTGGAACTCTACAACTACTCTTTAATCTTACTGTGGAGCTCCTACATCTCTGCTGCAAAATATTCTACTCCAACACTCCTGAACTCACTCTGCTCTAAGTCTCTCAACTCAGATACTCCTCTTGGCTGAATTCCATACATTATCTAGAATGGACTCTGTCCTGTGCTCTGGTTAGGTGAGTCGTTATATGAAAATTCCACTTGCGGCAGAATCTGATCCCACTGACTATGGTGTTCATCTACCAAACTCCTCAATAAGCCCCCCAAACTTCGATTTACTACCTCGATATATCCATCTATATGAGGGTTATATGCTGAGATAAAAGATAGATTTATCCCCATCTTCTTCCATATTGTTCTCCATAAATTACCAACAAATTCATTTCGAGTTGTCTGAAACAATACTCTTTGGTAAACCATGAATTCAAACAACTTCTTTGAAAAACAGGTTTGCAATGTGTGTTGCATCACTCGTTTTATGACATGGAATAAAATGTTCCAATTTTTAGAATCTCTCGACTACCACGAATATGGAATCACAACCTCTATGTTTCCTTGGCAGTCCCAACACAAAATCCATACTTACCGCATCCCACAACCTCTCTAGTATTGGCAATGGTTGATACAACCCTGTATTTTGTCTTTTTCCCTTCGTGTGCTGACAAATTCTACATCTGTTGACAAATTTATTGACATCCATCCTCATCACTGGCCAATAATACAAACTGTTCAGTTGCGCAAATGTTTTATCATGGTTGAAATGTCCAGTCAATCCGCCACTACGTTTTTCCTTCAAAAGGTTTTCTCTCATAGAACTCTTCGGGATACACAATTGATTTCCTTTAAATAACAGTCCATCTTGAATCAAGTATTCAATCCATTGGCTTCTGTCTCTCAGAACATGATTCTCACGTGCTTCATAAGCGTCCTTGAAATATGAATCATCTCTCTACACGTCCTTAAGGCTATCAAAACCTAATGTCTTCACTCGAAACTCCTGCAGAATCAAACATTTCCTGCTCAATGCATCAACAACCTTGTTAGCATTTCTAGAAATGTGCTTTATAACAAAAATAAAGTTATGGATAAATTCAATCCATTTTTCATGTTTCTAGTTCAATTTTTCCTCTCTGGTTATAAACTATAGGTCCTGGTTGTTGCTATACAAAACGAACTCTGTTGGAACTAGGTAGTGCCTCCATTTCTTCAATGCTTGTATGACTGCATAAAACTCCTTATCATACGTGGAATATTTCATATTGGTCTTGTTCAAATTCTCACTGAAGTATGCAGCTGGTATATTGTCTTCACTTAAGACTGCTCCAATTGCAAATCCACTTGTGTCACATCACACTTGAAATGTCTTATTGGACTTTGGCAGAACCAGAACTGGTTGTCCAATTATCTTCTCCTTTAACAACTTGAAACTTTTCTCTACTTCCTCTATCCAATGAAAATATTTATGTCTTTCCTTGACTGTGTCCATAATTGGTGCACAAATTCCACTAAAATTCCTGATGAACTTCCATTAAAAACTGGCTAGTCCATGGAAGGTTTTGACTTCAAATATATTCCTTGGCGATGACCACTCTTTGATTTCTTTTACCTTTTCAGGATCCATCTTCAACTCATTCGAAGAGATCACAAAACCCAAATAAATGAGTTATGTCTTCATGAAATATGACTTCTTCATATTTATCAACAACTTCTCTTGCTGCAACCTCCTCATCACTAGAGTTAAATGTCTCAAGTGTTCTTCCTCAGTCTTACTGAAGATCAGTATATCATCAAGATATACAATTACAAACTTGCCAATGAAATATTTCAAGACTTCGTTCATCAATCTCATAAAAGTACTTGGCGCATTCATCAAACCAAACGGCATGACAAGCCATTCATACAGGCCTTCATTTGTCTTGAATGTTGTCTTCCATTCATCACCTTCCCTCATTCTAATATGATGAAATCTGCTTTTCAAATCAATTTTTGAAAAAACCTTTGCTCCACTCAAGCAATCCATCAAGTCATCCATCCTGGGTAAAGGAAATCTATGCCTGATGGTGATTTTGTTTATAGCATTCGAGTCTGTACACATCCTCCATCCACCATCCTTCTTTGGACTTAACACTGTTGGCATGGCGCATGGACTCAAGGTTTCTCTAATCAACCCTTTTTCCATCAAATCCTGGACTTTTTTCTTAACCTCTTCATTCTCCTGCGACGTCAGTCTGTATCATGCTTTGTTTGGTAAACTCGCCCCTGTTATAAGGTTGATGTGATGGATTATACTTCTAATGGGTGGAAATGAACAAGGTAAATCGTCCACCACTATATCAGCGAAATTCTCAAGCAGTTCCTGAATCTCCTCAAGTATATCATCTATTGAGGTACTGGTCAATATGACTCTAGGTTTTCTCACCACAACAAACTACATTTATTCATCTTTCTTGACTTCATCCAGAATTTCCTTCCCACTCATGAGAAGTATAGTATCGCTTGTTTCTTCTTTCACCTTCTTCTCTTCAATTGGAAGCAACCTATGCGTCCTACCATTCTTCTCCAAGGTTTATGTATTCTTTCTTCCGTCATGAATAACATTTATTTCATATTTCCACGGCCTTCCCAACAAAATATGACAGACATCCATGGGAATAACATCACATAATATCTCATCTCTATATCCCCCTATCTTAAATTAAACTAAACATTGTTTAGTGACAGTTACCTGATGTCCTTTTTGCAACCATGAGAATATATATGGGCTTGGATGTGCAACTTTCTCCAACTCCAAATTTTCCACCATCTCTGTGGATACTATATTATTCGTGCTTCCACTGTCAACTATCACCTTTCATACCCTATCCTTGGTATTGCAAGCAATCCTAAATAAATTGTTCCTCTGGATTGGATTCTCCACTTCTTTCTCTGGTTTCAAGAGAACTTTCCCCATCATTAAGGATCTTCCACCTTCTGCATCTTATGCTTCAACATTTCGCCTCTGCACTTCTGAAATGTGAGCTTCTCCTCCTCCATCAATTTTTGTATCGGGACATTCACAAGATTTGTGTCCTATCTTTCCATAGAAAAAGCACTTTATTTCACCTTCTCTGCCTCTTCCTCTTCCTCTTGCTTGAGGAAAAGTGTTCCTATCGGCATATTGTCCTCCTTATGATATTACTCCTCTTTTTGGGTGGTTATGAGGTTTCTTTTCTTCATCCTTGTGTTACTAGATAAATCAGTAGGTGCAGACACTAACAGATATCCCTAGATCCACCTGGATCTAGAACAAAACATGACATGATACGACTCTTTCTCTAAGTTACAGTCATTGAATCTACTACCCAGAAGGAATGAGTGACATACCTTTATATCGCTTCCTTAGGTTTCTCTTGTCCCTGATTTGCTCCAGTTCTCTTGTGAAATCAGGTCTAAAACAACACAAACCAACCAAAGTGAAGATAAAAAAGTATATTCAATGTCAACCTATGCATATGATCAAGGAGTTATGCAATAAAATAAGAGTGATTTTATGGGAAAGGGACATGCCGCTGTATTATATTAAATGAAAGTAGAAGATACAACCGGATCACCTTGATGTCACAAGTTTCATTTTAGTGACCCTTGGATCCAACACACTCACTTGATCTACATTTGCATGAAGAAGATCCAATACAACTTGATAGACCAAATAGAGTCTTCAAGCTTCTATCCAAGAAGAGTTCTTCACACAATTCTTTCACCAATTCTTCCTTCAATATTTCTTAACCTTTTCCATGAGAAACCTTTCAATATATAGGAGAAGGAGATATGGTTAAATGGATGAGGATGATCCCACCAAATCTGAGAAGTCAGTAGGATGCCAACCATGCGAATGCCAACTCATTTACTAGAAGATTCCCTTCTAGAACTTTCGTGACCTCTTCTCTTTTCCAAGCTTAAAAATAGGTTCGCACCCTACCTATAGAGCAGACTATGAACAATTCACACCCAAAGTATGGGTTGCCTGTGAGAATAAAGGATTTTCACACCCTATAACATAGTCAGCCTACAAACTCATCTTAAAAATGTGTTTTTTGGAAGAAGACAACAGTCACTTTTCTCAGGCAAAAAGTCCTTGTGGGAGCCTGAATACATCACTGTAGAGACATCACCAGAGTGACCAAAATAATGTGTAATAGAATGCCCCCCAAAGTATGAGGTTGTTGCCTGTGACAGTTGAAATACTTTGTAAAATGTGTATGTGTGTTAGAAACAAGGAGCGCACCTAATTGGAAACCTGTAAACAACCAAGCATCTGCAAAATATAATACCAGTTTTGAGGTAGGCATCCCCATGCTCATATCACAAATGAATGGAATCATAAACGTAGTTCATGGCCACCAATCATACACCGTGGATCCATGTCATGAAAATGCTACATAGCCACCAGGAATACACTAGGGATCTATGTGAGAAGACTAGAACTAAGACATAGCCACGCGACATACAAAGTGGATCTATGTGCTGATACAAATCATACATACTCCTATCGCAGCCTGGATCAAAAAGATGAGACCCAGGGTCTTCAATCCCATTACCTGAAAGTATGAATCTAGCCATGTGATTACATGTGCTGAAGTCGAACACGGTAGAAACCACTTGATTACCGGTCATTGATGAAGACCGTTAACAAGTGCGAGGGAAATCACCATTGATGTCAATGACTCCCAAGGTACCGAAGTACAATCCAAATGAATGTGAATTAATGAGTTGAAGTCAAGCACTTGACGGAATCTCTCGATCAAGGATCAATGATGTAAAACCCCTGTCAAAAGTGAAGAGACCTGTCATTAAGGCATGCAGTTTCCAAGGTGCTAAATGATTTCTATGTCTCATTCCAGGATAATGAGTTGGATTCGACGGAAGAAGACTCGTCATAGGAGGGCCTTGACGTATCCCCCATCAATGACATGAAATAAGTAACAGAATTTGAGGGTGAATCAAAGCATGAACAAGGGTTGAAATGGACACAGGGAAGGCCGACATAGTAAGAATGGACAACTGCAGATGGATGACTCAATAGAGGGCTTGTTTGAACTTCTCTTGAACATATGAACGACATGACCAAGGACTTGGTAGCACTGACTCAAAGATGACCCAAGATACGACCTTGTAGCAAGTCGAATGAGAGACAAATGGATTCCCCAACCTAGATTCAAATGACGAATAGGAGGTGTCATGTTCAAGAGCAATGATTACTGTCATTAACACAAATATGAAAACATATCCCTTTCCCAAAATTTCCCCCAGCATCTCTGGCGAGTACCTCTTTATTTTTACACAAGCATGAGGAGGATAACATATGCTTGTCGATGTAAACTCATCTTTCGGATGAGTCCCTTGAAATATATTTAACGAACCCTAAGAATGAGTGGTTTGGTCCCATTACGGGGCTTTCGATGTTTGTTTAATGAGTCCAAGGATAGAAAACTTGGGGGCTTTTCATGTTTTGAGAGTCTGAAAAACACTTAAAAATAACTCTCCCAGTTCCTTTTTTGTAAATGAGTTCGACGAGACCAAAAAAGTGATAAACTATCGCCCGTTGAACGTTTTCTTCAAATACTTTAACGAGTGTGAAAAGAACAAGATCGCTCGGCAATATTTTCGTTTTTATGGAGTGTGAAAAGAGATTAACAGATACTCCCTTACGTTCATCGTTTTCGTGTTACCATGACGAGTACAAAAAGACAAGAAAAAGTATACTCGGTTACGTTCTCATATATTTTCGAGCACGAGAATGAATGAAGACTAAGCTTGAGGGTTTTCCTACAAAAACCCTAAAAAAGTAGTTGTACATGAGACAAAAAAGAAAAAAAACATGTACCCCCTCGTTCGGACTTCGAAGTTGCTATATCTGTGAAAAACCATACTCACAAGGCTATTAGGGTATTAGGTTTTATAAACAAAGCAATAAAAATAACAATAAGAAATAGTAAAAAGTGAATAAATATGGGTGAAAAGGACTTTTTACCATTTCATTGTTACTTTGCCAAAAACTTGTCCAACATACCTCATTCTCCCCCAAATTTCTTTACTTGATTGTGGGAGGCACAAGTGATCATTCGGTGAATGGTTTCATCCAACGAGGTAATCTCCTGATTCTCCAACTTTTCCATGGTTTGCTTTTGGTTTTTATTGGCAATTTTTAGAGTTTTGAGTCCATTTTAGGGTCAGAACATGCACTCAAGCATTCTCGCAGGTGGTTCACGTGGACCTGTGAGAATCTAAGATTCTCGTAGGTGGGCTAAAAAATCGATTTTAATGTGTGGTTTTGCTCAATAAAAATTATGCAAGAGTTTAAAACAAGTTGTTGACTTCCCTCTCATGGCTCTATTGCAGGCATTGACCATCACAATGTTGGAATGGAGAGAAAGAGAACATGAGGAGGATGATGCCATTGTTGGAAATGATCTGGGTACAATCGTTGCCCTCCGGGAATGTGGGCTCTTGAAACTTTTTAGGATCCCGGGCATGAGAGACCAACTCAGGTTGTTAGAATACCTAGTCCACATGTGGGACGTGGATCAAAATGTATTTCGCGTGGGAGTCCATACGCTGACACTAGATATCGAGGATATCTATTTTCTAATGGGGTTGTCATGACATGGATACCATGCTACTTTAACCGGAGGTTGAGGCGACGGAATTCCTATGAGCAAGTATGTTTCCCAACATTGTGTTCCCAAGGTAGAGAGAAGCAAGGGTAAAGTTTCCATTTGGGGGGTACAATATTTGACCCTACGAACTATCTTGTTTACCATTGCACGCATGGCTGGGAGTGTGGCTCCGTGCATGGTTCTCCAGAGCTATTTACAATACACCATAGAGTGCACAGAGCCTCGAGTTTTCAACTGGTCGGACGTAGTTCTCCACAGTATGAAGAGACAACTGACAAAGTGCAGAAGGGGTGACTTGAAGTAGTTTGGGTACGGATCACTTTTGGTGTCATTCTTCCTCGAGAGGGTCCCACTGCTGCGACTACAGGTTGATTGGGGTTTACTGGCCCCACAGGATCCGAGGATGCTGAGGTGGTGTAACCTCATGTATCCACACGTAGCACGTCCTATAATCAAGTATAATGATTCATTTTTTCACTGGTTGAGGCCCCAGATGCTGATGATTGACGACTACGCATGTGCCGGTTTGGATTTTCGAGGGGATCCAGATTTGGTCCTACCTGAGGATGCTCAGTGGGGTGACTTAGGTGAGAAATACACATTTTGTTCTTTTTAAATGTTTTTGCAAATTTTATTATATGAAATGTTTTTATGTTTATCCAAGGACTAATCAAAAAATTTATTTTTGATGACACAGATGTGGGGCCGTATCGACCTCTAGGAATGTCTCCCATTCAAAGKTGAGGAGAAGCGGCTCCAGTGGTGAGATGGGATGCTGAAGGCTATGAGGCAGTGGAACAAAACTTAGAGGGGTTGACCACGGATGTCCCAGACATTGCTATTGGGGAGATCCCGAGACGTTACCAGCACCATAYTGTGGGCGTGTCCGAGTCTCTCAGTCAACTGCTCTGTAGGGTAGCCTAAGCAGTTATGTGTTATCATGAGTGTCATCTGTGATGCTATTTTGTAGAAGCTATAGGCTTTGTATTTTGAGATTTTGATCGTTGGACAGAAATTTTTTGTAAAAAACTTTTGATCGTTATATAGATATATGCGGCTTCTACTGACTTATTTTGTGTTGTATAATATATGTGATGTGTGATTGGTTTATAAATGTCCTAAATGTCTGTCTAACACATAGTTAACTAAGGAATTAGTCAATGTATTTAGACATCTAGGAATGTTCTAATATTCGATATAATCAAAATAATGTTCCAAGAGGCGAATTCGTAAATATACCCGTAATAAAGTAGGACTTCGGATAGCATAGACATTACTTAATTGTAGTACTACTAGCTGTGAATCGAGTCATATAACCAGGTGGCAGATATCAAGAAAAATAGAATCAATCAACAATTCGATGATGGCACTATATTATGCAATATTATTAGTCGCACGACCGAGGCACACACCTCGTAGACTGATAAGTTCGTTTGTAGGGGCATAAATTTCCCATGCAGTAGAAGCAAAGTTCTGAGTACTACAAATAGCGCCATCAGCGAAGCCAATGTGCGGTAGAGAAGACTCCGACATCTGGAAACCAAGCACAATGCAATATAAGCGGTCGAGGGCAAAGACCAAATAATGAAAAAGCATACTAAATTAATACACAAAAAGTATGATACAATAAAATACAAGCACTCATGCATAGGTGATCTTAAGAATAGTACTTCTTTAAGCATAACCCATTTCTAGGTTCACTCAAAGGGATACTGTCGTAGTCCATCAACTCGTAAGCTCCTTTCTCCAAAACTCGTCTGACGATATAAGGACCTCACCACATAGCTTCAAATTTTCCAGCTCCTAGAATATCTCGATCTTGTTCGTAAAGGAGAACCAGATCACCTTCGGAGAAAATGTGTGGCTTGACATGTTTGTCGAATTGGGCTTTAACGCATTTCTTTTGGGATTCTATGACTAGGGTGGCATCGTGACGGGTTTCGTCTAATTGCATGAGATACAACAGGCATTCTTCTTCGACAGAAGTGTTTGGGAGAAGTTTGACAACTACTTTTAGGGAGGGTATCTCACATTCAATCGACAAGATAGCTTTTAGACCATAGACTAACTGGAATGGTGTGAACCCGGTAGTAGACTTAATGGATGTCCAGTAAGCCCACAATGTTGAAAACAACATCGTGTGCCAACTTGTTTTGTGAATCCATATCATTCCTTGAAGCATGGTAATGAGGACTTTGTTTATTGCTTCAACTTGGCCGTTGGATTGTGGGTAATAAGGTGTTGAGTTTTCATGGTGAAGACCCAACTTTTCAGTGAATTCAGACATCATGATGTTTCTAAAGTGGCTACCATGATCAGTAATGATAGCTTGAGGAACACCAAACCGAGCAATGATGTGATTGAATATAAATAATGTTGCAGTCCTTCCAGTATTGTCGAATTTTGGCATTGCCTCGGCCCATTTCGTAAAATAATATACGGCTACAAAAGGACCAAGGTAGACCACAGGGTGTAGAGGAGCAGGGTGTGATCATATTTTATTGTTGTATGTTTGGCAAGCGTGGCATTTTTGGACAACAATTATACAATTTTTGAATAAAGAAGGCTAAAAATACCCCGCTCGTAAGATATTTTGTGTAGTAGCATACCCAAACATGTGACCACCACAGGCTCCAGAATGGTAGTCATTCAGGGCTTTCTCAGCTTTGTCAAATGTGAGGCAGCGTCAAAAAATGGAGTCAATCCCATGACAATAAAGAGTATCACCAAGGATAATATACTGACGAGCTTGGTAGCGTATTCGATGGTGGTCAGTACTAGACAAATTGGGCCGGAAAGTCTGGGTCTGGAAATATATGATGATATATCCATACCAAAGGTCAACAAAACTGATCAGGAAAAGGGATTCATTGGGTAATGAATCTTCTGCTACATTTTCCGTCTCAGAGCAGGGAAGGTCGCATATCAACTCGACAAACACCAAGGATTTCTTGGACGTAGCACATTCGAATTCTAAGTCAAACTCCTAGAGTATTACAATCCATTTGGTGTATTTTTCCCCTAGCAATTGGCATGTAAGAATGTGTTGCAAAGGGTTTCAGTTAGAAATTACCGTAGTCTTGTGAAAAAGGATATAGTGTCAGAAACGTTGAACAGCTTGGACGGCTGCCAAGGCTAGTTTTTCAAGATGTAAATACTTGGTTTCGGTAGTCATGAGACTCTGAATCAAGTAATAGATGACATGTTCATCATGGAAACCATCCTCCTGGACGAGAACCATAGCGATGGTATAGTCTAAGGCTGCGAGGTAAAGGAAATAATCCCGACTGTAATCAGGTGGGAAGAGTAGTGGGGTATGTGTCAAATACAGTTTCAAAGCTTCAAAAGCTTTGTCGGCAGTGGTATCCCATACAAACTCAGAACCTTTCTTGAGAGGTCGTGTAAATCCAAGAGTTAGCTCAGCATAGTTTGGGATGAAACGAAAAAGAAAGTTTTCCTTCCCTTGCAAACTTTGTAATTGGCAAAGTGAGGAAGGAGGAGGGATATTGAGAATTGCCTCGACCTTCAAAGGATCTACCTTGATCCCTTGACGTGAAACAATAAATCCCAGAAGTCAGCCAGATTCTATGCAAAAAACACATTTGTGGGGATTCAAGTGCATATGGTAAAACTGACAATGAAGGAAAATGGCGCAGAGGTGTATTAGATGATCTAGACGGTGCATGGAATGAGCAGGTAAGTCATCGAGATATGGATACACAATGTTCTTTATATCATGAAAGGCATAAGACATAGCACATTGAAAATTTGCACCGGCATTCTTTAAACTGAATGGAATTTTTCGGTAGGCGAAAGTGCCCCAAGGACAAATAAAAGTGGTCTTGTGTTGGTCCACGGGTATGATGTTTATTTGATTATATCCGGAGAAACCATTCATCAGAGAGAATATTTCACTTTCGGCACAATCGTCGACGATCTAGTCAACGAAGGGGGTAGGAAAGTTGTCTTTAGGACAAGCTTTGTTAGTGTCTCTATAATCAATGAACATGTGGATCGTGCCTTGTTTCTTGTTAATCGAAACAAGATTGGAAATCCAGTCAGTTAGAGCCACAGAGTAAATAAAGCCAGCTTTGAGAAGTTTCTCAACTTCAATCTTGATAGCGGCTCCTTTACGTGGGTGGACCGGACGAAGTCGTTTCCGGGCGGGTTTAGCGCTCGGGTATGTATTAATCTCATATACCACAATGTCGGGGTCTATCCCCAACATTTCTTCATATATCAATGCGAAAATGTCACAAAATTCTTGGAAAAGAGACTTGTAGGTGATAACTTCATCATGGGAACACGAAGCTTCGATATGCACATTTTTGACAACTCCGGGTTTTATGGATATGTCAAGGGGGATGGTGGGTGAGATATTACTTAAGTTTCCTTCGTAGAACATATCATTTGTAGACTCGGGAATGGTAGAAATGATGACAACGGTCGACGGGGTCGAGATTCGTTGGTAACCCTCGATGGTGTGTTGTTCTAGGAAGAGGATGGAACGATGATGTCCATCATCCCAAGGGGTGTCTTCCATGGACATAACAGACATAATCATCTCATCTGTGGGAAAAATGACATAGAATCAATCCAGAGACAAATCACCAAGAGAGGGGGTAGAAGGGGTTGCCGATTGAATGGCTTGATAAGAGGATTCGACCGGACTCAAAGGAATTTCGTCACCATAACGAAGATGATCGTCGGGGTTGGGTACCATCCACAGGTCGTAAGATGCAGGGGTTCTGTGAAAAGAGGTGGAGATCATGTTTATCGAGGTGACAAACAGATGTGGAACATCGGGTGGTGGAATGGGAAAAGTATCCATCAAAGAGGAATCTTTAAGAAGATTNGGGGTTGCAATGAAAGGTACGTTGTCGGTACGTGCATAAGAGTGAAAGAAGGCCAATTGGTCTACGCTAACTACGTTTCCTTAATGTGGGAAATGAACGACATGGAAAAGAGTGGACACAACTGTGCACATGGAATCCTCCAGCTATGGCCAAGTAGAAGGTTGTAATCGAGAGGACCGTCAAAGACCTCCACTTCAATGTTGATCATTTTGCCTTCTAACATAATAGGCAATAAAGGGAGGACACCGTAAGGCTTAAAACTAGAGCCATTAAAGGCTTTGAGTGTGTTGTGGGATTTAGTTAAAGGAGGAGAGCTGATGGATTTCTAGCAGGTAATATACATGACACATGTCGAGGCACCCTCATTAATAACTGTTCTACAAATGTTTTTGTCGAAGACAATAACTTGTATTTGGAATGCGAGTTGAGGGGGTAACCTTGGAATGTGATCTTCCAAGACAAAAATTATTAAATTTGTATCCATAGGGTCGATTCCACCAATAGCTTTCAACAGTGCCTTCCGTTGTATAGGACAACTCTGAAGGACTTTGAGGGCTGACATCATGGACGGTGCTTGGGCTAGATCTTCAACAATACTGTAGTTCTGGGCAGCACGTGCATGAGGATTGAAAGCTGATTTTCAAACAACACCCTTTGAGGGAGGGCAATGAACTGTTTCTAGGCTCGGTCGTTCAAGATGAAGAGGACTGTTGGTAGGTGGAGTCGTGGGAGATGGTTGGACCAATGAAAGAGGTATTACATCAACCTTCTCTTTGGAGGAAGAATAATATTTGGCTTGAGTGATAAGTGTAATGTCATTCTTCTTTGAATCACCTATACACATTAAGACATAGGATGTATTGGAGGGGAAGGTTGGTCATGAATGACCAATTGGGCCTATTGTTGAGAAGGGAAGGTTTGTGACAACACAGTCGGAGTGGGGGATTTCGGGGTCCCTTGAAGGAACTTAGTAACCTCGGCTCGTCGTGGACAATCCTTAGTGTAGTGATCATCACCACAGATAAGACAAGGGTATAGAGGTTTGCGCTTATCCTTATCGTCAATAGGTGGTGTTTTGGTTTTCTCGGATTGTGGATTATTTTTATCCTCCTTGTTCTTACCCATTCCTTTTTTGGATTTATTTTTGTCGGCGGGGGTATATTGAACAGAGTTCACCTCAGAAATCTTGTCGGTGGGAGGGGTAGGAGATGGAGCGTTTTGAACATTAGAAGAAATGGATTTGGGGTTGTTTCTAGAGGTTTGGAAGGAGTGAGGTTGGGCATGGAAAGTGCCAATCACACCGTCAACTGCATGAGAAGCAGCAAGAGTAGTTGAAGTAGCAGAAGATGAAGGATGAAGTGTGTCAGGGAGTAAGTTGTAAAGAGTACCTATTTGTGAGTAAACGATGTCGAGTTATTGAGCACGAATGATTGTCTTTTCTTCTGTGACAACTCCACCCATGGTGATGTCATGAGCGATGTCATTCATGAATGATTTCATGAACCACTCTGCCAGTAATTGATCGGGAAGCTTGATTTTGATGAGACTTCGTCTCTGTCACCACTCATGAATGTGATCAGAGATATGAGTGTCTTTCGTTTGTTTGAAAGAACTCAAAATTTTGGTTCTCGTTTCGTAGTTGATCGATAACTGGTAGTGGGTGAGGAAAGCAATAGCGAGGGTGTTGAAGTCGGTGAAGAAGCCTCGTGGTAATTCTATATACCACTTCATGGCAGAACCTGTGAGAGTTCACTGGAAAAGGCGTAAACGAATAGAGTCATCCATCAAGGAGTTGTATGAGCACCAAAGGTGAAAAGTCATTACATGATTGTTAAGGTCCTCTCCTATTTTACCATCAAATTTAGGGATGTCAGATGGTAGTTTGGCCAGTATGGTGGACCATTGAGGAGAGTGACGGATCAGAACATTTAAAATTCTCAATAGATTAGGGAGATCTAGGGTGGCTAAGAAGGTCAATTGTCTATTCACATGTGGGTACTGGTGACTTTGGGGAGGGAGTCCCATCGGTAGATCAGTGGGACCATAAGTAGTTAGCATATAATGCGAAGATCCAGGCAGATTCGATTGTTGGTGTGGAGGCAATTAATTCATAGGGATTTACCCTTGAACAGGGGCGTGGGGTTGAGCGTTTGAGCCCCAAATAGGATTGGACGTGCCTAGATATGGTTGGCATGTACTAGGGGGTATAAAGGAGCTAGCTTGAGGCTATTGCCCCCCAGTCGAGTGAGGATTATTTTGAATAATATAATTCCAATACTGGGCCAAGGATGGAGGTATGTTTTGTCCATAGGGCAGGGTCGGTGGGGGTTGCCCTCCAATCGGGGATTGCGTCCCAATTGGGATTTGTCCTGCAAAAGGGGATTGGGTTTGGCCTTCTTGGTGAAAATATCCACCGACAAGAATATGGTAATTAGGTGTGAAAGATGGGATGGTGCCACTAGGATCAGTGTCTCAGATAGAGGATCGAAGAGGTCCTCTAAAAGGGGGTCGAGGAAGTGTCGGAATGAAACCGGGAACGAGATGGTGCCTAGAAAGAGTGGGAATGCCAGGAATCCTGGATGATATTTGTGTAGGAGTGGGAATAGAATCATTCAACACATGATATCTGGGTGAAACTGTTGGGGGGAATCTAGGTGAAAGCAGCGAGCCAATGGGAGCTTGGCTAACCGTTGTAGTCCTGGTGTGAGGACTTGTAGTATCTGGGAACATTGTGTAATGGACCATTTGTAGGGGGATAGTCAAGATGTGTTCAGTTGGTGGGGCGTCTGTTATTGGATAAATCAGTAGGTGCGGMCACTAACTGATCTCCCTAGATCTAGAACAAAACACACTAGAACATAACGCTTTCCTTAAGTTTTAGATATTGAATTTACTAACTAAAGAGGGATGGGTGACATACCATTTAAATGTCGCTTCCTCTCACCATCGCCATCCTAGCTCCATTCCAATGCTCATACAAGGATGAACCTGCAAAAGAACACAACCATCCAAAGTGATAGCAATAGCATAAACTCAATATAAACCTATGTATGTGATCAAGGAATCATACAATAAAACACAACAAGCTTTATAGGAAAGAATCATATTACTGTATCATATTGAATGTGAAAGAGAGATTACAACTGTGGCCTTGATGTCACAATATCCCTTCCAACTGTCCTTTGTTCCTCCCCACACTTCCATTCCAATAATTCTGAGAGCATGGATCTGATAATATTCACAATCTATCTTGACAAAGGAAAAACTCAAAGACACTCCAACCAAGCTAATAATTCCAAGCCAAATCCAACTTAGCCCTTCTCCATGAGAGCTCCACTCCTTTTATAAGCTGAAGAGGATAAGGTGAGGAGGTTAGGATGATCCCACTAAATCATGAAAGAGAGTGAGATCCAAACCATTCAGATGCCACCTCACCATGGAAGTTTCTCCTTCTAGAAGATTCGAGAAAACGATCATTTTTCCCACTAGTAAGCATTCTCGCACCCTGCCTATAGAGCAGACTGCGAACTCCTCATGAACTAGCTATGATGTAGCCTGCGAGAATCAGACATTCTCACACCCTAGCTATAATGCATCCTGTGAACTTCCTTTTTTATAGGGATTTTACAAAGGAAAATGCAACTTCTTTTTTCAGGAAAAGTTCTTCTCCCTTACTTCTTTAGGAACTCAGGTCATTGACCCCTCTGAAGACTACAGATAGGTTTACAACATTAATGGTCATAGGGATGACGAAAATAATGTGTAACAGAGAGCCCCCCAAAGTATGAAGTTAGAACAGAGTGATAGCTGAAATACTTTCTCGAGTGTGTGTAGAGAACAAGGAATAGTCAGTCAGAAACCTGCCAACAAACAAGGAAATACAGTACAACAATATATCATCACCAGGGATGATTTTAAGGATGAAAATTTATTTTAAAATGTAGAAACATTAGTGAATCTTACTAATCCTTCATATGCCAACTATAAATGTTTGGCGATATTTTTGTAAAATTATTAAAATTTCTAAGGATTTTATACAGTTTGTATAAAAGTTCAGCGATTTTTAAGTCAAAATAATAGCGAATCTTTTTTTTGGAAAAAACATGGAAAATTAGCCCATGAGGTAGGAATTATCATACTTAGAATACAAATGACTCAGAGCATAAATGTTGACATGCGAAGATCCATGTCAAGTAAGACAGGTCATGGCCACCAAACATACATTGTGGATCCACACCATTATGACTCAAATCTGAACATAGCCACCAAAAATACAATGTGGATCTATGTGTTAAAGACTCAAATTTGAACATAGCCATGAGACATACAATGTGGATCTATGCAACAGTACAAACTAAATATACTCCAACGCAACCTGAATCTGTTAGAAAAGATTCAGGGTCTTAATCTCCACCACTTGATAGTATGAATATAATCATGTGAATACATGTGATGAAGTCAAACATGGTAGAAACCACTTGATTACCAGTCATTAATGAATATCGTTAACAAATGCGAGGGAAATTACCATTAATTTCAATGACTCCCAAGGTACTCTAGTACAATCCAACGAATGTGAATTAATGAGCTGAAGTTGAACACTCGGTGGAATCTCTCGATCAGGGGTCAGTAATGAAAACCCACTGTCGAAAGTGAGGAAACCTACCATTGAGGCATGCAAGTTCCAAGGTACCAATTAGTTTCTAAGTCTAATTCCTGGATAATGAGTTGAAGTCGACAGGAAAAGACTCGTCATAGGAGGGCCTTAATGTATCCCCCATCAATGACATGAAACAAGTAACAAGATTTGATGTAGATCAGAGTAACAAGTGATTCAGGACTAACTCAGGGATGGCTGATGCAATAGAAGTCTTTAAAGACTGCAGAAATGGCTGACGCAATAGAATGCTTTCCGGGTTGAAGTTCTCTTTGGAGATATTGACGACACGACAACTGTCTTGGAAACACTAACTCAACAACAGAGATCACAGACCAATTTGTAATCTTATAAAGGAGTATGATCAAGAGACAAGTGGATTTTCCAACCTAGACACAAGGCGAGTGAAAGGTTGTCATGTTCAAAAATGACTCTTCCATGGAATACAGGTTTAGACATATTTCTTTCCCAATTTTTCCCCCACCATTTCTTGCGAGTACCTCTTTATTTTTATGCAAGCTTGAGGAGGATAACATATGCTTGTAATGTAAGCTCATCCTTTGGACGAGTCCCTTGGAGTATGTTTAATGAACCCTAGGAAAGAGTGGTTCGGTCCCATATGGGCCTGTCGATGTTTGTTTAACGAGTCCAAAGATAGAAAACTCGAAGGTTTTTCATGATTATAGAGTCTGGAAAAACACTTAAAAGAGAACTCTCTCAGTTCCTTTTTCATAAAGTAGTCTGATGAGACCAAAAAAGAGATAAACTATCGCTCAATAGACATTTTTTTCAAATACTTTAACAAGCTTGAAAAGAACAAGGTCACTCGACAATCTTTTCATGTTTAGAGAGTCTGAAAAGAGCTTAAAGGGAACTCTAGGGGGTTCCTTTTTCATATAACCTTTACGAGTCCGAAAAAGTGATAAAAGTATACTCGATTGTGTTCTCATTGATTTACGAGCATGAGAAAGAACAAATACTAAGCTCAGTAACTTATTCTCATGTATTTACGAGCATGAGAAAGAACAAAAACTATGCTCGGGATTGTTTTCATTTTTACGCAATCTTTAAAACAAAACAAAACTATGCTTGGGATAGATTTTAATTTTTACACAAGATTAAAAACTAAACAAAACTATGCTTGGACCTTGTTTCATTTTTACACAAGCTTGAACCAGAGGATATTATGCTTGAACCTGGTTTCATTTTTACACAAGCTTGAACCAGAGGAAACTATGCTTGAAGTAAGTGTTTATGGATAAATTCGTGAGTGCGGACACAGACCAATCTCCCCAGATCCACCTGGATCTGGAACAAAATGTGACAGAATACTACTCTTTCCCTAGATCTGGCTATTGAATGAACAAAGAGAAATGGATGGTGTACATACCTTATGAACGCTCTCCTTTAATCTTTGTTGTTCCTCGCTCTGATCCGATGCTCTTGCGTCGTTCCAATCACAACAACACAAACCAATCACAGCAAAAGCATTAATCTATTCAATATCTAGTCTATACATGTGATCAAGGAATCATGTAATAAGATGACATCATCATTATGGGAAAGGGACATATTCATGTATTTCATTAACTGAAAGAGAAATATACAACCTGAGCCTTGATGTCGTAGATCTCCTTTCGATGGCTCCTAGCTTTGACACACACACTTGCTCAAGCATGAAGAAGTTGAAACACATATGATGACCTTGTTGTTGTCTTGCTGCTATAGCTTCAATTTTTCACACAGTCATGCACAAGTTCTCCAATCAATCTCTTTCTTCTTCTTTTAACTTCTAACCATTTCCATGAGCAATCCCCTCAATAAATAGGAGAATATTGATTAGTTACTTGGATAGGGAATAATCCCATGATATCTGGAAAGCCAGTATTTTGCCAACCATTCGAACTCCAACTCATCCTTCTAGAAGATTCCTTCTAGAAGGATCGAGAACTTATTCATTTTCCTTCTTTAGAAACAAGTTTTCACCCTGGCCTTGAGCACAGTGCGAGAAGTTCGCAGTCAAGCTGAATGCAGCCTGTAGGAATGAATATTCTCGCAGGAGAATATATATGCAGCCTGCGAACTATTTTCAAAATATGATTTTGAGAAAATGACAAGTGTAACTTTCTTCAGGAAAATGTTCTTAATGAAGAGTTTGATCTTCCATTATCATGTCATGATCAT
>JASDQU011379741.1:20346-44273 GCA_032191745.1 Picea mariana | reverse complement strand
CCATTCATTTTCTTTACTAAACATAAAACAAAATCAATCATTAACTTTACCACTTACCAAAATCAATCAAAATGCATTAACTAAGTAAAGATTGCACATGCAAAAATACCTAGTGAATGCAACTTGTCGAATAAACTTACTATTGACTCCATTATTAAGCATAAGAAAGGATAAGGATAATTGACAACTACTTTTCCAAGTAGGTGTGAAATGCTCATTCAAATATGGCCAAATGAAATGCTCATTCAATAAAATATTTGGCAATACTTATCTTTCATAGATAGTTGCATGGAGACCTTCCAATTGACATTTTGGCAATACTTATCTTAGTAATCCATAGATGGTTGCATGTAGTCCGTCCAATTGACCTGAAATGACTTTGAAAATAATTATGAAAATTAATGCACGATGTCGATAGTGGAAATAGACAAAGAATTCAACCCAAAAATATTGGGCAATACTTATCTTAATAATCACTTATCTTAGTAATCGAGAGATAGCTATGGTAATTAGTCTGCAATAATGGAAATAGGTGAAAAACTCGACTGAAAGTGATGGACAAACAAATCATATTCACAGACAAATTCAAAGTGGACGTGACAGAACCTAAAAAGGTGACACTGTTATGATACTAAATAAATGAGTGCGCGTACGACAAAAGACGGTGACAGTTTTCTCATGTAAAATAATGAGGAGTGCGCTGAACCAATATTAAACATTTCGTCGGCTGAATTGAAAAATCTCGAACGCACAGGGATGAAATGTGATTGCATGGGGAGATGGACCCGGAACATTGGAATTGTTTCCTGGACTCTGGCTGAATAAAGTTAGATTTTGCTGTCGAATATCCCTGCAGGTGAAAATTGCAGAGTATAAGTAGGCACCCACAGTCTCTCGTACGCTCACACCTGCAATACTATAAGCAAAGGAATTTGGCTGAGAGACAAATTTCGTGTTTAGAGAATAAAGAAATGATAAATTATTTTGTGCGTTTGGCTATTGGCATTTTAGGTTAGTGAAGATTCCTATATCTCTGAATATATTAGGTTTTGTCTGAGTTTTATATGTATTACATATGTACTATACATATAATATATATATATATATATATATATATATATATTACATATAACACATATAAGTTTTGTCTAAGTTTATTAAATTTTGTCTGAGTACATTTCTTTAATTCAGTTTATCAATTTTAAACGGTGTTGGTAAATTGTAGATGAACAAAGTTTAATTTATCTATCATGACATTACAGGAAGTGCCTTCGCTTTGCTTATGTATGGTGCTTCAACGTAAGTATAAAAAGTTTCCACTCAGCCTATTCTCATGTATTAAATGAACTCCAGTACGAATTCAGTACTGAATATAATGTATAACGTTCTGCATCTTATTTTGTAATATTCTGGAACAGTATTACGTTCAAGAGAGTGATAGAAAAGAAAACTACAGAGAGTTTCTCTGGCTTTCCCTATGTGATGGCGCTTTTCAACTGTCTTCTCTACACGTTGTATGGATCACCTCTAATCAGCAATGGGTGGGATAATGTGGTTGTTATGGTTGTCAATGCCATCGGCGTTCTGCTGGAGTTCTGCTTCGTTTTCATCTACCTCACTTTTGCTCCACCTAAAACCAAAGTATTATATCATCGTATTTCCTTTGTATATCTTATTTCCTTTGTATATCTTATTTGTTCAAGTTCTTTGTTTAAGTCATGAGGGATAGCTTGCATGGCAAGACATGCGCACACTCTCTCAGTTTGGGGAGAGGTCACGAGTTCAAACCTGGCTACGAATTCTTCGAACTCCTGCTTTCCACTCTTATATCATCTATTATATGGAGAAGTATCGGAGTGGGTTCCCAACAAGTTAACTTCCATCTGGAAAAAAAAGTCCTTTACCTCCTATTAATGGCTTGTTTTTAATAGAATATAATTCCTTGGAGGCTTTTGGCAGTAGGTAAACTGTTTATATATATTTATGGTGTCTGTTTGCAGAGGAATATGGTCATGATGGTTGTTGGCTCGTTGGTGATATTTGGCACCATTGCAACATCTTCTGTTTGTGCTTTCCATGATCACAAGCATAAGAAGGTCTTTGTAGGAACTGCAGGAGTGGTAGCCACTGTTATCCTCTACGCTTCTCCTCTATCTGTAATTGTAAGATATCGATTGTATTATATTTTCGTAACCACGTTCCTTACATAGTTATGGAATGAAATATGTCAAAAATATCAATGATCTTCATCGCATGATTCTTTCGGCATCTTCAATTAATGGTACGTTAATATTAACATACTCTGTCTCATTATACAATCAGAGATTGGTTATTCAGACCAAGAGCGTGGAATTCATGCCCAGCGTTTACTTCTCGTTGTTCGCGTTCCTGGGAAGCTTGTTGTGGATGGTGTATGGGGCTGTCAGCCGAGACATTGTCATCATGGTAATATAATTATAATAATAATTGGTCTTACTATTTCATGTGAGAATATTGATTGTGTATGACCCACCACTATCAAAAAGCTCCAGTTACATCAAGCTCACGATGGATTTCGTATTTTAGTGTCATGCTCTTAGTTTCGTGCAGGCACCAAACTTTGTTGGAGTACCATTGGGGTTGGGTCAGATGGTTTTATACTGTATTTATCGGCCGAAAAGGAGCCCTCTCGTTGAAGCTGCAAAGGGGGAGGCAGGCAAGGAGCTGGAATCAATCAAAGAGAATATAAAGGAGAACAGAAACGACCACACAGAATATGTTGAATTCTCAATGCAAGTTTGAGATAAGGGAAGCAAATCTTAATACTTATATGTATATTTAATATTTCAGTTTTGACCTCTGAGTTTAAATATGTTAGTATAGATTCTTGCTGTGAAGCTTAACACCAAGATTTTACTAGTGATTGGTTAATCATTTATGATGTAAATATAAATGTGGATTATAATATAAAATGGTCCAAGTGACTCATAAAAGTATGAGGGGTTATGATTCTCATTTTGTAATTCACTATTTGATTTAAATGAAGCCATAGAGTTCCTTTGAATTATAAAACCAATTAATGAGTGCATTTCATATTCCATCTCATCATTCCTCTCAATTCTCTAATTATTGCATTCATTCCATCGTTCTAATGTTAATGCTCTATGTTTCTCTTCTTGTGTTTTCCATGGCTAACCATTAACCAATTTGGAAATTAGCAAAAGATTAACACTATGCAAATATATTGTTAGATGGTTGTAGGTGAGTAGAGAGTTAGGCAAATTAGGAACCCATCACTCATTCTACATTTGTTTCTCTTTGGATGTTTGAGAGACAAGCATTTTTTTTTATAGGCAATTCCCAAAAATTATATAGTAGATTGGGCTCTTTCTACCCATACTTAAGAACACTAGAGGGAAAATTATCCTTGAGAGATCGGTGAACATAGAAAGGAATGTTTTTCCTTGTGTTGTGTAGTATAGTGAAAGAGGGTTCCATGGTTGGTTAATGGCTAGATGAAATGCCTGAAGTGCTATGTAATGAGTAGATTCACTAAGCATGAGAGTAGATGGGATAAGATGAGAGAGATAGAAGATTGTAGTTTGGTTTGGTGGCATCATGCCTAGGCTTGGGGATGGTATATGGACTAGATTAATACAACCATGTGAAAAATTTCTAGCAAGCATTGAATTTTGATTCCAACAATACTTGGGATTAAGGATCCCAAGGAGATTTACTTTAATTATATACATAGGAATTCAAACTTTTAAAAATGCCTACATTGTATGTGCATTTTATGAAGCCTTTAGTCTTACGGTTGTTATTGTTGATTGGAATGTTGGGGTTCTTTTCATTTTTCAAACTTACTTATTCATACATGTATTTCTACTCTAATGCAATCTAAATGAGGCTAAACACTTCTAGTGAAATACCTTGTTGCAGAGTGAGTGCTCATGAAAATGAAATGCAATAGCTAAACATAACTAGCTATAACTTCATCGATAAAAGAACTTGCAGAAATAAAATTATCTAAGAAATAAATAGAAAATGAAACTTGCAAAATGGAAACCTACTTTAACACACTTGTACGATTGAAATTGCAGAAGAAATAAACCTGTGTAATCAATCACACTTATAGAATTGAAATTGTAGCAATAAACCTATCTATTCATTCACAACTGAAAAATGTAGAAATAAACGATTTAACAAATAACTTATTGATAAAATAGATACTTTCATCTATGTGTTGCTAAAGTGAGTCCTTGCTCTTACATTGTTGCCAAATTATCTCTCAAACAAACTCATGAAAGAAGATAGAAATATCCTAGTAATGACAAAATTATTATTTTTTTTATTATCAAAGCAAGTGAACCCAAATGGTTCTCACTATTGGAGTTTACTGTTGTTCAATTATATTCAGTTTCTTTACAAATTTAAATGAACTAAAGCATAAACTATGAACAATAGAAACAATAATAACCAAGATCACAAGAAGAAAAACCATGCATAGAGACACAAGTACAGTAGAAAATGCTACGACAAAATGATTATAATTGATTGATGTATTATTACAATGATGAGAGTTCCATATATAGAGAACATATGGTGACCATCCATGAAAGGATGAATCCCTTGGATAATAAGTAACTAATTTATTATATATATTTATACATTGTATTATAAATACCATGTCATATATATATATATATATATATATATATATATATATATGGAATAATTTATTCTCGATGTTGTCCAAACATCAACACCCCCTCTCAACGAGGGAGACATTTTTAACCATGGTTGCTACAGGTACACCCCTGTGAGTGAATGTTAGCTTGATGCTAACTCACACATGGAAAACATCTCAAGCACCTTTGTTGGGTATGTGTTATATTCTTTGCACAACTAGTAGTGTTTGCATTGCATTGGGCGCACAAGGGGGGTTTGAGGGGGGGTCTCTAGGCCCCCCCTTGGGGGGTGCAAGGGAAACATATCGCATTTTTGCCTCATTTTTCATGTTGCCTCGATTTTCATGTCCATTGTTGGGCGGTTTTCCGACACATGGTTTTTTTCAATGGTTTTCTATCTCTAGTTAAGGAATTAGGGTTGTTGACTAATCCAAGCCATTGGGTTAGGGTTTTGGATGTCACTAGCTCCTATATGTATATTGTATTGTAAACAATGTATCACTATGGATGAATATAGAATATGTTGGTTTTCCCAGTTTGGGTTTCTAGGGGAAAAATCCCTGTGTAATGTTTGTATTTGTCATTGTATTTTTCTGTTCTTTTACTGAAAATCAGTTTGCAGTAAATATTGTACAAGGTTAAAATCTACATTTGGTATCAGATCTTTGTTAGCTTCAGGGGGACGCCTTTGTGGTCAAGGGTTTGGCTCGGGACTGTGATAAGCCTTGTTACAGTGGGATCTCTATGGTATTGATTTTTTTAGGTGAAAATAAATGTCGAGCAATTCAAAAATGGAGATCGAGAAGTTTAATGGGAAACATTTTGAGCTATGGAAGCTCAAGATGTAAGATCTGTTGGTGGACAAATATCATTGGATCATGGTAGATCCAAGTACTTCACTTATAGGAACTTCAATGGATGACAGGAAAAAGTTGGATCAGAAGGCAAAGAGCACAATCGGACTATGTCTCTCAGATTCAGTATTATTGAATGTGTCATAGGAAGCTACAACCAAGGATTTATGGGATAAGTTGGGGAAGTTGTATCAATCTAAGTCCCTAGTAAATAAAATATTCCTAAGAAAGAAGTTGTATAAAATGAGGATGAGAGATGGAGACTTGGTGGCAGAGCATTTGAATGCCTTCAACACTATGGTAAGTCAATTAGTATTTGTTGAGATTAAAATTTCAGATGAAGATAAGTGTATCAATTTACCGTGTTCTTTATCAGACTTGTGGGATAATCTGGTTGTGGCCATAGGTAGTAATACAACTGCCTTGAATTTTGATGAAGTGGTCTCATCCTTGTTATCGGAGGATACAAGATGGAATAATATGGAAGGACATAGCACATACACATTATTTTCTAGAGGACGCTCCCAGGAAAGAAATAGATCTAAGTTCTCAAGTGGGAGATGTAAGTCTAAGGGTAGATCTAAATCTCCCAGAAAGTTTGTAAAGGTATGTTGGAGATGTGGAAAATAAGGGCACTACAAGAAGCAGTGTAGATCAAAAGTTGAGAAAAAGAAGAGATGTGAATAATCTCCTTCTACAAAAGAAAATACCTCCAAGGAGGAAGAAGGGTATGTGTAATTGGCTTCTTCAAGCACACATGCAAATCATGAGGCATGGTTGGTTGACTCAGGTGCATCCTTTCATATGACTTCCTACAGGGAGTGGTTCTGTGAATATGAAAGGTATGATAGAAGTAATGTTTTCTTAGGTGATGATTCAACAACCAGAATCATAGGACGAGGAAAAGTCAAGTCGAGGATCATAGATGGAAGGATTAGAACAATGGCTGGTGTTCTTCACATCCCAGGTTTGGCCAGAAATTCTAAATCTATAAGAAAAATGGACAATGCAGGGGTAAAAAAAATATTTGAAAAGGAAACCTGAAGGATGGTTCAAGGAGCAATGGTGTTGTTGAAAGGAGTTCGGTTTGGAACTCTATAGAAGTTGCAAGGAATCACTATTAGTGATGGGTGAAATAGTTCCATTATTCATGATATTGGATTTGAATAAGAAAGAACTCCTATAGTATCTGGAGAAAAGGTTATGTTGTGGCATCAAAGATTGGGGCATATCGGAGAGAAGGGTCTTCAACTACTACATGGTAAAGGTATGGTTGAAGGTATGTCTAAGTACTCTCTGTATTTTTATTTCTGTGAACATTGTGTATATGGGAAGCAAAATCGGGTAAGATTCCCCTCTGATGCAACGAGGGAAGAAGGAATTTTACAGCTAGTTCATAGTGATGTTTTTGGACCTGTGTCGGTCCCATCATTGGGAAAATATATGTACTATGTCTCATTTATAAATGAATTCTCGAGGAATAATTTGATATTTCCTCAGGAAGAAATCTGAAGTCTTTGACAGTTTTAAAGATTTTAAGGTTCTTGTTGAGAATCAAATAGAGAAAATAATTAAGGTTATCAGGACAGATAATGGCGGAGAGTTTTGCAGGAATGAATTTGAAGAGTTTTGTAAGAAGTGTGTTATAGCAAGGCATAAGACTACTCCATATACACCTCAGTAGAATGGAGTTGCAAAAATGACGAACAAGATGTTGATGGAAAAAGAAATGTGCATGCTCAGTGGTGTCGGGTTAGGGAAAGAATTTTGGGTAGAGGAAGTGGGTACTGCATGTTAACTGGTCGATAGATCACCCTCATCAACATTGGATGAAAAGACTCCACAAGATGTATAGAATGGTAAGAAACATTCTCTCACACATCTCAAGGTATTTGGCTATGATGAATATGTTCATGTTCCAAAGGAAAACAAGAGTAAGCTAGATAAGAAGGATAAAAAGTGTATCTTTATTGGATATAAATATGGTCTCAAAGGTTATAATATTTGGAACCGAGAAACTAAGAAGGTAGTGTATAACCGAGATGTGATATTTAGAGAAATGAAGGATGTTGTTAAATAGGAAGTCCTACCAAGTAAGGAAGAACCAGAGAAAATAGAGTCTGATTTAAAGCATGATGAATCAAAGTCTATAGAAGAACAAGAATCAGAAGAAGAAGATCCTCGTACTCCAGTATTAAGGAGATCGGTTCGAGAAAGAAGGCTACTAGAAAGGTATACTCCATCTGCTTTCCGTTCAAATTTTTATTTGTCTATTACCGATGATGATCCTAGAACTGTCAAGGAGGCAGTGGATTCAGAGGATGGAAATCTCTAGAAAAAGGCCATGGATGAAGAAATGGAAGCCTCGGATAAGAATGAGTCTTGGGATCTAGTGGAGTTGTTGACTGGAAGAAATCCCATTGGAAACAAATGGGTATTTAAAAATAAGCTGAATGAAAAAGGAAAAGTGGAGAAATACAAAGCTCGGTTAGTAGCAAAGGGTTATTCTCAGGTTAAGGGAATTGATTTTGGTGAGATTTTTCTCCTATTGCCAAGTTAACCTCTATAAGATTTATGTTATCTATTTCTATTGGATTTGATTTTGAAGTAGAACAGATGGATGTGAAGACAACATTCCTACATGGGGATCTGGAAGAAGAAATCTATGTGAAGCAATTAGAAGGTTATGTTGTGAAGGGAAAGGAAGAGCTGTATGCAAGTTGAAAAAGTCCCTGTATGGTTTAAAACATTCACCAAGGATGTGGTATCAAAAATTTGATACTTATATGTTGGGACTTGGATTCACAAGAAGTAAAAAGGATCATTGTGTGTATTTTAAATTAATTGGTGATCATTTGATTTATTTGGTCTTGTATGTGGATGACATGTTACAGATAGGAAACAAAAATGAAATTATCAAGGATGTGAAAACTCATTTGTCCTCTAAATTTGACATGAAGGATCTCGATGCTTCAAATTTAATTTTGGGCATGGAAATTAAAAGAGATCAGAAAAAGAGGAAAATCTTGTTAAATAATAGAAAATATGTCGACACAGTATTGCTGAGGTTTAATATGCAGGAATGTAAACCAATCAAGGTTCATATTCATATTGGTGTAAAGTTATCTGTGGATCAGTGTCCCAAGACACATGAAGAGGATGAGGACATGCCTTGTGTTCCATATGCAAGTGCAGTTGGAAGTTTGATGTATGAAATGGTATGTACTAGACCGAACATTGCACATGCAGTGTGAGTTTTGAGTAGGTATATGTCAAAACTAGGGAAGGAGCATTGGACAACAGTAAAAAGGATTTCCAGGTATTTGCGTGGCACTGCTAGCTATGGACTATGCTACCAAGGAAGACCGGGATTGGACAAAGTGGTGGATATACATGGCTTTGTGTATGTAGACTAGGCTGGAGATCTAGATCATATGAGATCTACAAGTGGGTATGTGTTTAACTTGTTTGGAGGAGCAATAAATTGGATGAGCAAAAGACAGGTTGTAGTGGCACTTTCAACTATAGAAGTTGAATACATGACAGCCAGTCATGCAAGTAAAGAAGTATTATGGTTACAAAGATTGTGTTTAGGTATTAGGTTGGTACATCAAGCTATAAGGATAGGTTGTGATAGTGAGAGTGCAATTTTTATGGTGAAGAACTTGCCTTATCATTCAAAGACAAAGCATATTGATATTCAATATCACTTTGTGAGAGACATGGTTGAAGAAAATAAAGTATTGTTGATGTAGGTGGACACTTTGAATAATGTTGCAGATTCATTAACAAAATTTGTGAGCGCTGAGAAGTTCTCTTGGTGTAGAGGATTCATGGGCATTGCTTCCGTGGATTGTTGACTATGTAGCCCTTTAACCCCCTGTATGCAAAGAAAACAACAAGTGGGAGAATGTTGGGTATGTGTTATATTATTTGCATGAGTAGTAATGTCTGCGTTGTGTTGCGCACACAAGGGGGTTTGAGGGGTGCAGGGGAAACATGTTGCATGTTTTCCTCATTTTTCATGTTGCCTCGATTTTCCTGTCCATTGTTGGGTGGTTTTTCGGCACATAGTTTTTGCCAATGGTTTTCTATTTTCGGTTAAGGAATTAGGGTTGTTGACTAATCCGGGCCATTTGGTTAAGGTTTTGGATGTTGCTGGCTCCTATGTGTATATTGTATTGTAAACAATGTATCACTATGAATGAATATAGAATATAATGGTTTTCTCGGTTTGGGTTTCCAGGAGAAAAATATCTATGTAATGTTCGTATTTTCCATTGTAACTTTTCTGTTTTTTTACTAAAAATATGTTTGCAGTAAATATTGTACAAGGTTAAAATCTACAACCTCAAGTCCACTTTATTCCTTGTCATGATCAAGGAAGGACTACGCCTGGGACCATTTACCACAAGTACACATTTATGATAAATGCAACCTATCTCCTTTGGTCTATAGCCTAATCTAGGACAAGGTTCACCCGATGCTTACTCGGGATATTGTAGAAAAATGTTTGTCATACATGGCACTCCCATGTAGAATTCTAGAGGCTACTCCCTTTAGAAACACTAGTGTCAACTCCCCATAGTGTGTGACGTCAAGGTCAACTCCTTGACATGTCCTCATGTGCTCTCCACAAGGGACGTGTCCTCATGTGATCTCTACAAGGGACGTTGGGATATAATCCCAAATCCACTTATCCCTTATTGGATATGTGTCCTCACAGATCAAATCAAATTATTCATAGAGGAGTATGATCTGGAGAAGTTATGTCACACATGGAACTCCCATGTGGACTTCTAGAGGCTACTCCTTCTAGAAACACTATGGTCAACTCCCCATAGTGTGTTAAGTCAAGGTCAATTCCTTTACATGTCCGCATGTGCTCTCCATAAGTGATGTTGGGATATAATCCCAAACCCACTTATCCCTTCTTGGATAAGTGTACTCACAAATCAATTCAACTCAGTCACAAAGGAGTATGATCTGGATAATGTCTTAGGAAGCTGTAAACATCAACACTCCCTCTCAGTGAGGGAGGCATTCTCTGCCACACCAAGTCTATCACGAAAGTACTCAAACTTCGTCCTCTTAAGGGGTTTTGTAAGAACATCATCAACCTATTCATATGTAGGAAGATAATTGACGCAACCTCCTCACTCCCCGGAGGACGATCGCTCTCACCAGGACCTTCCTATCTCATATGGCCCGAAGAGCTATAATGCCACCAAATCCCATATCGGGACCTTAGGTCACCCACAGGGTATTCTAACGATCTCCCGTAGTCTCCTCGGGAAATCGGGCTTCGCATTATCGCGAAGTTTACGAGAAATCACTTCATGCAAATCAAAACCCCGAACCCCGATGGGTCAATAAGTCAATGCTCTTGTTCTTTTCAGGGATTTCCCTATCGGGAAATTGGGATATCCGATGTCGTGGTTTTCATACACCACGAATTCTCGAACCCCGAACTCCGATGGCACGTGCGCTTTCCTCTCGCTACGTCACCTTCTCTCTCCACTCTATCGGGAATCACGGGATAGCGATTTCACTGTTCACAATTTCTTTGCCATTGAAAACCCTGAGTACCGATGTACCGATTCCCCGATACAACGCCACCTGTATTCCACTAGCTTCCGGGGTCCCACGCTGCCATGTCATCTTCAAGATTTCACGGATCGCGAATCTGTCCTACAAGATTTCTTGCTTGTCGAGAAACCCGATTCTCCGAACCCCGATATGATGGGATTTCCCGACACGCATCCCTGCGATCAACAGTTGCAATCCTCGCGGGATATCGCGAATCGCGACATCGTAACTTCCGTTCCAATTGCTAGGTTCTCTACTCCTGATATGCCGAATCTCGACTCCTCCGGATTCTATACCACGTGTCCTCGCGGCGATCGACGGCTCCAACGACTTCAGGAAATCGCCAATCGTGATTTCAACGGGTGCGAAACTCTGGCCTCCGTAAAACCCGATTGTTGAATCCCGATGGCCCTCGACTCTTTCTTCCTGCACCTAAAGGATAACTCCCGTGCAACTTCTCCCAGATCTGACGGTCGACGGATTTTCGCAAGTCTTTTCTGCGTGAACTGGCCGTCGATTCCTCCTCTTTGAGAGATCCTCCAATTAACAGATGCCTCCTGTCCGACCCTTCCTTGAGCCGCTTCCTGACACTCCCCCTCTGCGCTAAGAAGGAACTATCCCTCCTGAGCTTGATATCTCTGAATCCTTCAAAGATATTTCGCACTCTCTTGTGCTTCAACCTCAACAACTCTCAAGGTGTTGAGTCCTTCAGACTCTGTGTGCTTCTGGCAACAATAGTCTCTATTTTCTTCTGCTCGGACTTTACTACTGAGACTTCAAATTCAGCCTGCACTTGTTCTGCATGACTCTATCAACCCAATTCAACTTCTGGGTAAACGAGAATAAGAGTTTAACTCTTGAGCCTCATCGACGCACTCTATGTGGATGAATTCGACTGCACTCTATGCAGGAATCTCCCGGCTCAAACAGAGAAACAATTTAAACTTATTCTCTTCTCTCTCAGACTTCTACTAAACTATGAAACCCCATACACAACATATCAAAGCAAATGTATAACAGAAAGCAAATATTCATGAGCATAATATCAACACAGAGAAAACAACACAAACCATGGAATTGAATCAAAGGTTCTCTTCTATTAATTCAAACTGTACATGGGTGTTCTTCACAAGTTCTCTGCTCTGCTCTTCTCCTCTTGCTCCTGTTCTCAATAATGTTACAATGTACAAAGGAGGGTGCCTATATTCCGTTTGCCCTCTCGAATTCTACAACTATCAAATCTACAATTACTTCCTATCTAACAGCATTAAATCTATTAAATGTCTTCCTATCTACTAAGGACGAGAGCTTAAAGGCTCAAGGTCCCCTTTACAATACAAGTGCACTTCTTTATGAATGCCTTCATAAAAGAGTGGCACAACAATCCCAAAGTAATTCAAAATGTATGCTGGCGCTGTCCAACTGTCTTTTTTGCTTCACGCACTGGCTCGCTTGATGAGCGAGCGATGCTCCTGCATCAGTAATGCACTAGTACCACCTTCCTGTACACCATGTCTCGGATGTAATGGTAATTGATCTCAATGTGTTTTGATTTGTCATGAAACAATGGATTATCTGAGATATTTACACAACTCTAATTATCACAATGAATAACGATGGAATCCAACACATGTCCAAATAAATATGCAAGGAGCTTGTGAAGCCACACTGCTCCGAGTACTACCACACACAATGCAATGTACTATGCTTCTATGGTGATCAAGGCCAAAGAATTATGTTTCCTTCTGCACCAGGAAACCATGGCAGATCCCAAAGTGAAGAAAAAACCAGAGGTTCTCTTCCCATCCACCACACTCCCTGCCCAATCAGAGTCAGTATATCCCCGCAATATCATGTCAATACTGGAAGTATATCTCATACCATGTCCAACTGTGTCTCACAGGTATGTCAACACATGCTTCGCAACAATCTAATATGTCTGTCTCAGTTGACTCATAAACTGGATAAGTGCACTCACTACATATAAAATATATGGTCTTGCGTTAACGAGATACACCAATGATCGAATCAACTTTCTATACAGGTTTGGATCAATCTCATCGGAATCGGAAGAGGACACACTTAGTTTCTTTATATTCATCACCACTAGTGTAGCCATGGGATTATAGTTCAACATCCCAAAAAATTTCAATATCTCAACTGTGTACTTCCCTCGACTCAGGAAGATCTCATCAGTTCTCTGCCACATCTCTAGTCCCAAAACATAGTGCATCATACCAAGTTCCTTCATCTCATACTCATAGGCCAATGCATACTTGCATTAAAAAATAAGGCTCTTTGTATCGTTGAGGAATACATAATCAATGTAGAGGATCATAATTAGGGACTCACCATAACCAATTTTGTATTAAAGGTTGGGATCAACATCACTTTTTCTGAAGTCCAATCTCATGAGGTGTCCATCAATCCTCTCATACCAAGCTTGAGGTTCCTACTTGAGTCCATATAGGGCCTTCTTCAACTTGCACACATGGGAATCCTTCTCATGTATGACGAAACTATCTGGATGATCGGGGTATACTTCTTCCTCAATATCTCCATTGAGAAAGTTTGTCTTCACATCCATCTAATGTAGTCTCCAACCCATGGATGCTGCAAGGGAAATAATCATCTGGATAGAAGTTTATCGAGCAACAAGAGAAAATGTCTCCTCATAATCTATTCCCTTCACCTGATAGTATCCTCTAGCAACAAATATTTCTTTGTGCTTCTCAATGCTCCCATCACCTATGTGTTTGATCTTATAGACCCACTTGGAAGTCACTACAAACTTCCCCTCAAGTCTCAGAAAAATATCCCACACATCATTCTTCATGATGGACTGATACTCCTCCATCATGGCATCTCTCCATATTGGTTTAATATATGCCTCCTCATAACAGGAAGGCTCAAAATCAATGATGTGGCTCATAGCTATGGAATAAAAAGAATATCTTTGAGGCCTCTTTATCTCTCATAAGGTACCATGAGGAGTTGCATTTCCTTTTGCCTCCTGTAGAGTTTGATGAGCCCATGTAGGTTTCTTTCTACATACTGCAATATCTCTGGGAACATCAACTAGAGATATAGGATCTAAAGGATCAATAGGCTTAATTGTCTCCCTTTGAATTGTTGGTGGGTGAGGGGGAGAAGGCACCATCTCTTCCTGTCTCTCACTATCAATCTCCATGTCATATCCTCTAGATATCCTTAAGGCTACCTCCTCCTCAAAGGTAACATCTCTACTCACCTTAATCTATCTCTGACTAGATATGTATATCCGGTATGCCCTGAAGACTCATTGTACCCCACAAATGTACCCTTCTTACCTTAAGGGTCTATTTTGGTCCTTTTCTCCTTGGGTACATGAATGTATACTGGAAAACCAAATATCCTGAAGTGTCCAACCTTAGGCTTCACTCTGGTGAAGGCATCCTCAGGACTCAAGTTCCTTAAAGTATTATTAGGACTTATGCTTTAAGCATACACTGTAGTCATGGATTCTCCTACCCACAGAAACATAGGTAAAAGTCGATCATGAACCATCGCCTTGATTGCCTCAACAATATATCTGTTATTCCTCTCCACAACCCCATTCTATTTAGTTTTGTAAGGAATGATGAACTCCCTCTTGATCCCTACCTCAATGAAGAAATCACTGAAATCCTGGGAGGTGTATTCTCCTCTATTATCTGATCTCAACACTTTGATCTTCTTTTCGATCAGGTTTTTGACCTGTGCTTTGTACTCTTGAAATATGGAAAGAACACCATCCTTGGTCTTCAAGAAGTAAATCTAAGTCTTTTGAGAGTGGTCATCAATGAAGATCACATAGTATAGGTATCCACTTAAGGAAGCAACTTTCATGGGTCCACATAAATCTATATGAACCAAGTCTAATATCCCCTTGGATCAGTTGTCACTACTCGGAAAGGACCCCTTGGCATTCTTTCCAAGAGCACAACCTCTGTAAATTTCATCGTTTTCAACATGGATGTTTAGAAGGCCTGTCACCATCTTCCCCATAGTGGGAAGAGATCTATAATGTAAATGAGAAAGTATCCTATGCCATAGTTCTCTTAAACTAATAGAATCATGTATCAAGGCCTAAACTAGTTGGACAATCAATATGTACAATCTATCCTCTCGAACACCAATCACCTGAGAAAAATCCATACTAGAGTTCTTTTTCCATGCAAGAAACTTTCCATCAAAGAAAGAAACCTTGTATCCTTTGTTCTCTAAGGTTGAAATAGAGACAAGGTTCCTTCTCATCCCAGGTACAAATAATACATCACTCAAATAGAGTGGGGTGCCAGAATCCAATTATAAGAAAGTGGATCCAACTCCCTTCACAGTATATCTAGAATCATCACCAAGTACAAAATGCAAACGAGATTCTTTCTCTACTAGATCTTTAACATTCTCTATGTATCTAGTCATATGTCTAGAAGCACCATTGTCAATAACCAAAAGATCATTACTAGTAGGAACTATACCTGAGAGGGATGAACTGAAGAAGAAATATTCATTGTTCATGCTTCAATTCCTTGACTTACTATGAGGTGGTTCTGAATCAACATTAATAGTGGAAGCATGTTTCTTTCCTTTCTTCAATGTAGGACGATTTTTCACATAGTGGCCATACTTGTCACATCGAAAGCACTGAATCTTTGACATGTCCTTATTTTTGTGTTCTAAACTTGGTGTTGACTTCCTTCCTTTAAATGTTTTATCGAAACCTCTTATTTTTCCTTTGATTTTCCTTGCATGAGTAGCAAGGGCTTGATTTTCATCATGATGGGAACATTGCATGCCTCTAGTTGCATCTCTAGTCTCCTCCTAAGTGTAGTCTTCCCATAACTGATCAAACTTGGGAAATTTGGATCACCCACTAAGACTTTGAATGAATGTCTCCCAATGGCTTGGAAGACCATTAAGGGTAATCATGAAAATTTCTCTGTAAGAGATTATTTCACCAATAGCACCAAACTAATCTCTGATCTCTGAAATCTTCATGAAGAAGGTGGAAACTGTATTTGACTTCTTCATCTTGAGATTTTGAAGCTAGTGTCTCAAGGAAAGTGATCTATTGTCGTTGTTTCTCTCAAACAACTTATTCAAGGCATCATACATCTGCTTAGTTTAATTCAATTTGGATATGTGAGGGATTAAATGGTCTCTCATAGAATATATGATGATATTTCTTTTTTTTGCATCATTCTTCCTCCATTGAGACTTTTCTGCATCATCAACTGATTCTGGTACAAATTCTTCAACATAATTCATTAGGTCACTCTCTTCTTGAGTGATGAGAAATATATATTTCCAAGAACTAAAGTTGGTTGTTCCATCAATCCTATATTTCACCAAAATACAGTTCACCATGGTTGCTAGAAGAGTAAAGAAACCTTAACTTGAGTTGAAGTTGCAGAAAAAAAATGAATTTTAGGAAAGGTACAATGAACTGTTGCAGAAGGTGAATGCATGTGTAATAGTATTATTTCAAGAACACTGCTCTGATACCATGTTGGAGTTTGATGTTTTTCAATTTTATTCAATTTCTTTACAAATTTACATGAACTGAAGCATAAACCATGAACAATAGCAACATTAATAACCAATATCACAAGAAGAATAACCATGCACATAGACACAAGTATAGTAGAAAATGCTAAGACAAAATGGTTATAACAGATTGATGTATTATTACAATGATGAGAGTTCCATATATAGAGAACACATGGTGACCATCAATGAAAGGATGTGTCCCTTGGATAATAAGTAACTACTTATTTATTATATATATTTATACATTTTATTATAAATATCATGTCATATATATATATATATATATATATATATATATATATATAGAGAGAGAGAGAGAGAGAGAGAGAGAGAGAGAGAGAGAGAGAGAGAATTTATTCCTGATGTTGTCCAAACATCAACACTCATGTCTCTATTTTTATACAATATTTCCAAAGTATGAAATGTTCTTGGCTATTGCGGGCTATGTTTTAAGAAATTAACTAACTAACTAACAAATTAATTGACTAACTCACAAAAAAAGTTCCCTCTTCTTGAAAATATTGCTTCCACAAATGTGGGAACTATGGAGAGATTTCATCCTAAAATAGTAGTAGTGGACCAATGGTGTTTTTGTGAAAGTTAGACAATCTTTGGGAATCATTTTTGTGTTTCTCTAGGAGCAGTTAAGACTTGAGGTTCCACTTTTCTATCACAAACATATTTAGCAACTAAGAAGTCACCAACATAGCTCGAACTTGTAACAAATTATCCTTAAATATTGGTGAATCAACAAAACATTATAGGATAGAATAAAGAAGCTGAAAAATCCTCAACATCCAAATATGTCCAAAAAAAAAGAACACTTCATCAAGTTCCTACAATCAAAACTACTAAGAATCATCCCTATGTGAATTCATGCAATCTATTCTTAAATTGATGAAAAATTGATTTGTAAATCATGAAAACCAAGTATGAAGTTATGATCTCCAAAATGATGACAATAATGCATGAAAGTAAGTTAAGAGGAATAAAAAGGGTGTTTAGTTGATCAATTAAGGAAATTTATGGAAACAATACATGAGAAAAGGTAGAGCAATTAACTAGCTCATCATTCCCCCAACTCAATGTGTTACACATCCTTTGTGTAATCAATTAGAGTTAGACATAAATTAAGGTTTTGTGTATGCACACATGGCCCTAAAGTCATATATTTCCATAAGTTGGAAGCTAGAATTTGCTAGTGGTAAACATCTTGATGTTGAGATTGGGGTCTAGCTCCTTTTGGTTCTTTGCTTGTCCAACACTATACCACTTTCCCAGGATGGAATGGGAAATAGCAGCAAAGGAAATAGGAATCAAAGTCCCATCTAGTGTAAACCCAACTTCTTGTCATCAATGATATACAAGAGGATACAATAAAGAGAGGCATGGATATTCAATAAGGAAAATGGTTCCTTTTCTTGGAAGTTAATTGTGAGTTCCTTCCATCTTTCCTTGCATCCCTATATCACAATCCTAGCATAATTGTTGTAAAAATTAATAAAATTAGAAATGATTGTTTACAAGTTCATAGATATCACCTCTTTTATCCATAGGTTGGATATATCTTATTTCCATGCACTTGGATGGTATCAACCACAAAGGTATAGTTAAATTCTTTGTTTTATACACCATTTCCTTTTCTAGTTGGATCTTGTTTTGTAAATATGATTGAAACACCCACAAATTAATAGGCTGCACAAAATGGATGGGGTTCCACTGAGTTTTCTTAAAAGAAACAAATAATTATGTGAGAATAATTCACACAACAAGTTTTGTATTTTAGGAATGTTGGAGATGAAAATGTTGCATACCGTCTTCCCCATTTATTTCATATCAAACGAAAAAATCTGAGATAAGTTTTTCCAACCAAATATCGAACCATTGGTATTTTAGTTATATAGAATAAACGAGAGAGGGTGGTCTAAAAATTAGTAACTTTGGAGCCAATTATCCTATTTATACTACCTTTTTCTTTAGGTCCCTGATTTCCTCCTCTTTTTCTTGCATCTCTTTATAGTGAACTTTCCTAAAAACCAGAAAGTATTTGCTAAATTGTTTATTTTTCTCCGTAAAAGTCCATATAATGACTTGTTGATTGCTAAAATATTCAAAATTTTCTTCTTTTATCGTTTTTATTTTTATTTTTTATGTGTCTATGGAGGAATACCACCTTGGTGGTAGAATGAGGCTTCCTCCTTCCACCCTCTCTATTGTTAATTTTATTAGCTATAAATTGATCTATTGTTACTCATCAATTAAATTGACAGGTGATAAAGGTGGATTTCCTATAGTTAGAAATAAGATATTATGCATAATGTTTATGGGAGGTGGCACTCTTTGTATCAAGTGCGGGGTCACTACTACTATATCTAGTTTATCATCTTACTTTTCAATTAGTACACACATAATATTTTACATGCATGTTGATCGAAGAATTCACCTGTGAAATGTCACCATTTCAATCATTTACTCCTTATGAAACTTTTTGGAGTGTCTATCCTTTGATTCTCAATACTATGTCGTTGCATATGTAGTATCTATAGCCATGGGCTCAAAATGTTTCTTTGTAGCATGTGGGGACCCTAGTTATGCCTCCATCTCAACATCATTATCCTCATTCATAAGTTCTACCACAAGTCATCCTATGATTTTCCGAACTTTTCCTTGATCAAGCCTACACAAACACATCCTTAACTAACAAGTAGATTAGTCCATGGCATGCAAAGTGTAGCTTCCATCATACATAAACTTGTTCTACCATATCTTGATTGAATTTAATAAATAGAAGGGTATGTTGATATTCCTATTTCCCCTAAATGGGATATGAAGTTGAAATGTTAAACCATGCAAAGTGGTGAGTATCCTTTGCATGTAAAAAATTTAATGATGTGATGGAATACTTAAACCTATGGTGGAAGAAACAAGATGTTTTTAATTTCTTTTCTAGTCTCTTCAAGTTCCTCATTTGGTGGTAAAAAAGACCCTCTTCCTTTGGAGGACTCCTTCCTCTCTTTAAACCAACACTTTCCTATGAAATCTATTCTCGTTCCCATGGATATTGATTCTTTGGAAATTTTAAACTCCACCCGATATGCTCTCGAAACTTCACCTTGCAAGTTGAGAGAAAATTATTCATCTATTGGTGCATCAATATCCTAAATTCTTCCAAAGAACTGCATCTTGTCTTTCCCTTCGGAAAATGTGTATGATAGACTCTTTTTCAAGAATCACCTCCAAATTTATTGGCTCATGGAATAGAAAATCACCTCCCACTCATCCACTCAACAACACTATGCTTTGGCTCTCGCTACATGAAATTCTAACTAGAGATGATATCAAAAGGTTCATAGTTCAAACAATTATTGTTTTGGGTTCCATCATTGTCCGTTATGATTGTCACTTATTAAAGAAAGATTGTCTTTCATAGATTAATCGTTTCTTGTCAATCATAAGGTTTGTGCCACCACCTTTACCACTTTTCTTGTTATTTTCACCACCAATTTTTATTTATGAGACACATCATTATCATTGAGGTCCTATGTGATATAATGGGGAAGTTAAAAATAAAAAGTACAACCCACAGAAATTATTTCTAAATCACACAATTAAATGAAACCAATTTTGTGACACGACCTCATGGTATTAACTAATAGGTTTTTTCCATGTGGAATGATAATGGGGCTTGGTGACTAGGTAGATAAAGTGATGGCTGAGAAAGTGTATTAATGACACCACATGCAAGGGGTATCCATGTTTGGCATAGGTAGGGAACATAGGTAGGGAACACATTAAAATGATAAGACTAGGTGTCTAGGTGTAATTAGTGTGAGAGAAGGTGAGTAATATGCATAGTAATTACCACACTCCTCCAATTCAAGGAAACATAAAATGGTTGGTAAAAGGGAAAAACACAATTCAAAAGAGGAATCACATGAAAACTATTTTTTTTTTCTAAATAAAAGATAGAGATACTTGAAATTTGGAGGGAAATATTGTAGCATGGAATCCAACATAGATAGAACATGGTGGTACCATCCAACATCCATGAAGAATGATATAAATAAATCATTCAAAATTAGAGGAATCAAAGAATCGTTGTAGCAAAAGAGTGTAGCATAATGAAAATGAGAGATGGGAGTTCCTCTAGAGAAATATGTATGTAATGGTGAACAAAATTTCTACAAAAACACTCATCAATAGAAATTTTTTGTTCATAATATGTCCCAACAAGATTGGTTTTCAAGAAACATTTCCAATGGCACCTAGATGGTTTCAAGAAACATTTCCAATGGCACCTAGATGGTTTCAAGAAACATTTCCAATGGCACCTAGATGGTTTCACCACTAGGAAACAAAATATGCCCACAAAATTTCCTAAAAAATGGTTTTTGATACAAATTACACCCTATGATACTCGAAGATTTCCATCACAAGTTTTTCTTTTTTGGTAACAAAATGAGAAGCTAACTAGAGTGAGGAGAATGATAAATAACCTTCCAACATATTGATGGACATATGGTTTTGAAAACAAGTTATGAGCTCATCCTTCCATTGAGGTTTTTGGTAGATCTTGAGTTGATGTCCATTAACCAAAAAGGAAAAGTTATTAAAATCTATTGTGGACAATTGTAAAACACCATTAGTACAAATTGTGTCCACAACATATAGGCCAAGCCAATGAGTATGCAATTTTCCTTTGAAGTCATCGAAATGGGAGTCATATAAAAGAGCCCAATCACTTGGCTAAAAATATTTATATTTAATGAACTAGCCATGCCACTGAGTGCTCTATTGTATATAGGATTTTAGTATGCCACATATCCTACTACC
The DNA here is from genome assembly GCA_032191745.1 of Picea mariana. NCBI lineage: Eukaryota > Viridiplantae > Streptophyta > Pinopsida > Pinales > Pinaceae > Picea > Picea mariana. The sequence goes on along the minus strand of JASDQU011379741.1, from coordinate 22,756 downwards.
ATTATTCATATAATAGGGTATTTCATGTGAGGTGGTTCTTTTGAGTAGTGGAAATGTCAAGGATGAGTTTAAGGGTAGTAAAAAGGGTTTTGATTTCAAACTCAATCAGTAGGAGGACCGTTTTACCATATATTAATTCATAGAGTGTGAAACTAGTATAAGTTTTCCAAGTAGTTCGATAGGCCCAAACAAATTTATGATGATGATTAGATCAGTCATGACAATAGGATTGGATAGTTTTAGTAAATATATTTTGTAGTTCATGGTTGGTGAATTCAATTTTACCATTAGCTTGGGGGTGATAAGGAGTTGAGTGGAAATGTTTAAATTGGTAAGTGAGCATAAGTTTAGTAATCAATTTGGAGGTAAACTAGATGTTGTCATTAAGACAATCTCCTTGGGAACATCAAATCTGGTGAAAATGGATTCATGCTAGAAATTAATGAATTTTTCCTCATTCATATATTTCAAAGGGTGATCTTTGAACCACTTAGTAAGGTAGTTTTTTCAAACCAAAATGAATTATAACTAGTTTGAAAAAAGATTTATGGGACTAACTGTAACACACACACACACACACACACACATATAACATAAATATAAATAATAACTAATAACTAATAATTAACAATTAATTACTAATGAAGAGAAACATCATATGAAAGGTCATGTCTCTTATGAAAGGGTACCCCTATGTGGGTACATATACAACCCTCATTTCTCATTTGTAAACATATCATACTATATTATTTATTCTCATATACATTTATATTATTTATTGTCTTTATGGATATATTTATATTCCAAGTATTTTGTATATTTACATAGTGAAATAGGTTGGTTCACCAAATTGGTATCAGATCTTCGTTTATGATCTTGACCATTGTCCATATAGGCTTGTGGCCACACAGATGTGACTGTGGTGAACAACTCGGTTCACTTAGGTAAATATCTAGTGTAAATAGAACAATAGGTTAAAATCCATATAGGACAGTAACAATAAATGTTAAGCCCTAATATTGGTTCGTTACCCCTTAATTGGGGCATATTATATTAGTAATTTTATTTTATTTATGTCATCTTTAGGACATTAGTTGTAATTATACCTCCTAGTCTCCTATATATACCAAGGAGACATTTTTCATTTTGAATCATCTTGTACTTGAACATTTAAGTGGGGTAAAAGGAGGTTGCCCCCTCAAAGAGGCTTATTAGCTGAAATTATCTCTTTTTCAAGGTTTTGATTACTTTTTCTGAGGTTTTTCTATGCTATATTGATATTTGGTTCCTAACATATGGTATCAGAGCTCAAGGTCTTGGGGTTTCACTGCTACATCTGAGACACCCTGTAATTTTTGCTATAAATTTTTTTCTACAATGTTTCAGAAGTAATGGATTGGAGGATATTTAGTAGACAGATCAAGGTACATTGGGTTTAGAATTCAGCTCCTGAGGCCTTATACTTTCGTAGATACAACCTGTACAATATAGGGTTCTGGAATCATCCTAAACAGAGTCATTGCGGAAGTTTCTCTATAAAAACTTTTCTATAATGTTTCAGATGCTGAACTTTAGAGGATATTTACAGAAATTGGTAAGGTATATGTGGTAAAACATTTTTCTTCTGGGTCATCATAAATTTGTAGATACACCTTGTGTAAGATAGGGTATCTGACTAGTCCTATTGACTAGTCTCAATAAGGTGTTCCAGGTAAAATTAATCATAAATGCCTCCTAGAGTATACAAATTGAGTGGGACTAGTTTCATTGGATCATGGACAGTCTGTAGTATTTTTGGTGTGAGTTTCAGAATTTTATATCAATTATTTTGTACGGGGCATGCTATACAAGGGAGATCTCCTGGAAAGGCCAAAAATCGGCAAGTTGTGGGGAAGTTACCGTAAATTCCACTTGGAACATCCAATTTTGATCAGACCTATGGCATTGAAGAGAATAAATATCATAGAACTACATAAAATAAAGTTTCATACTCATAAGGGCCGAAACTTGGGAGATACAACAGAAGAAAAATTGTCTAGCAGAACCACCTCAAAATCAAGGTTCAAAAGTGATACTTGGCCAACATGCCACCCAAAAAGGGAACTTATACACCAAATAAGCCTCCTGAAAATCCTACTTGGACTCTTAATGAAGGTGAATAAATGCATAGGGACATAAATGATTTACAAAAGAAGATAGTAACAAAAGATGAACTACAAGAGATGATGGAGGGTTTAAAAGGGGATTTCATGGAAGTATTGAAAAATTTCGTAACAGAGAAGACACTTGAAAGCAAAAATGCATCCCATGAAATTCATGATGAGGACACAAGAAAGGTGAATCAAGAATGGAGAAACTCCAACTTTGGTTTGAAGACAAACCACGTTCCTAAGATTGATATGAGGAAGTT
>JASDQU011379741.1:0-19722 GCA_032191745.1 Picea mariana | reverse complement strand
CTAGAATGGTCGTCATAGCGAGGCGGTTCGTTACAAATAATAATAATAATAATAATAAATCAACATATTGTTTTAAATTTTAAAAACATAACCAATTGACTCTATTTTAACCGATTGACCCGGTTTCTATAGAAAAAATATATTCTTGAAAAATAGTGTGTGGAACTGAGCCACCTAGACACCATCACTGTAATATGATTTATGAGAACCTGACAGTTAAGAAAAGAGTCATCTTTATCGAATTGGTTCACCACAAAAATGTCAACGATCCTAAGGATTACTTGGAAGCTGCAAAACCAAATCCAAGTATTCGCTAGAGAGTTTATAATACAGAAGCTTATCAGAAAGTTTATAATCCAAGTATTCATTAGATATTTTATAATCTAGGAATTTATAATCATAAGATTAAAAGTTCCACCAATATAACTATCAAGGCTTATTGGTTGTATCTTCGTTATCATGGGGTGGATATTCGAATTAAAAAAAGACATCATGGGTTACCTATGGACTAGCCTTGGAATCGCCACATAATTCTTAAAGTCTGCAACCTTTGAGGGAAAATTGTGATGGTTTAAACACTAATTCAATTAGTTAGCTTAAATATTGGACCCTATCGAGATTAAAAAAGCCAATAGGTTAGCATCCAAACTCCTCTACGCTATCACATATTACATTATTTTTTTTTCACAAATATTAGTCCTGACAATGAAAAGGATCCTGTAATATCGCCAAAAATAATTAATTATTAAAGTCTAAGTGTACTTGGGAATAAATTTCCGTTTTTGGCAAATTCGAATTTGGAAATTATTTTCCATTTATGGCAAATCCCAATTTGGAATATGATTATTGTAATTAATTATTTATGATTGTTGGGAAAGTATTTGATTTGCCACACTAAATTCTTTGATTGTGACACATGTAAAAGAAAAACTTTTTTATAAAATAAATGTTGGAAGACAAATGGAATAGCCAGGTTGAAAACAACTGACCATGACTCCATGAGTGGAGAACATATTTGAGTTTCCTTAGGGATGATTTTTACAAGTGGAAAATAAGGGATTTGACCACTAACAACCCCTAAAAATCAAGGATTTGTAAAGATGCGAAAATTCCCAAGGAGGGAAGGAAAGAACTAGGCACCAAATGCACATAAATACAACATATGGAGGAGGCAGGACATTGCTTAGTATGTTGGAGAAAGGAAACTAATTTCTGTTATGAACACTATTTAGTGTGAGGCAAGGGAATTTCGGATCTATGGAAAAGAACTGTAGCAAAGGAGGATCATTTCAATTTTCCCTTATGGGCTCATGGTTAGGCTAGGGGGTGAATGGAGCAAGTAAAATTGGTTGTTTTGTTCTACGGTTGGGTGGAATGTGGTTGTTCCATTTGTGTCCCAACATCAGATTCAAATATGTACCTTTACTTGTTTTTTGATTTATATTTTGTTGATTATTAGATGTCAGAAATGAGATGGCTTATGTGATGAATTGTTTATACATATATAGATAGATGTACAGATTTATACATATGTGTAATCATGCATACGAAAACGAGAGCAATGTTGTAGGTTCCTAATAATCATTAAGTAGGGTTAGGTTTGTACATAAATAATTGTGTATACTGGTACATATTTATGTATTCAAGCTTAAAGGAAATAGGACTTCTACTGTGTTCATAATAACCATTGAATTGGATATAGATATATATGCAGAGTTACTATTTCATATTCTGCACAAGATTCGTAAGAAATAGATGGAATGATTAACAATCCTCCTCTATAAAAATTACACATTATTTATGTTTATAATCCATAGATAAACAATGACTCAATAGTCTACAAATACATGCTACATTAGTTGTTACAATAATTGAATCTTGTTCCAAATGGTTTCATCAACCTGTATATTCAATTGAAAATAAATTACAAATAACCTGTATAGCCATGAAACCATAGTTCAAATTTATTATAGTGGAGTACCCTAGGGTAAAGGCTCATTTACCACGAGTAGAAAGAATCTAAGAAATTGTGTCTAAGCGCCAAGATCAGAACCCGAATACCTTTTCGAGTAAGAAGGCTCTCCTTGATCTGTTTTCCTCTAATTGTATAAACCTGCAGAAATAAAGGGTAGGTCTTAGTAAACCATACTATTTTTTTAAAAATGAAATTACTTATAATAACTGAGATGAAATAGTACTTAAATTGAGTCGGTATAGAATAAGTTCACCAATGGATCTTATGCAACGACCTGTCCTCAACCCAAAGGGGGAGGAGTGGACCCAAACCAGCTTATGGGTACCCTCACAAAAAAAGATAGGGCCCCATTATTAATTTATTTCATTTGTAAATAATACTTCTATGCACATAGTACAAACAATAAGTTACACAGTGATAAAAAAAAACACACAGAGCACAATGGTGAAACTCCACAGAGGGTAAAATGATTTCTGGTATACATATAAGTTATAAATTATATAGTACTAAAATAAACACATAGCACACAATTGTGGAATCCTACAGAGGGTAAACACTGCCCTGTATACACATAAGTTATAACTTATATAGTGTTAAAATAAACACACAGAGTATAGTTGTGCATTCCACAAGGGTAAAACGATGCTCTTGTATATGTACATAGCGTATGATTTCGATTTATGCAATGTTGTAAAATTACTTGGAACGCAAAATATTTAAGACGAAAATCACACAGGCTTAGTTATGAAATCCCCATGATGGGTAAGTTGTTGGGTATGTGTTATATTTTTTGCATGTGTGTGTGTGGACGCGTCAGATTCGAAAACTACGTCTGACGATCCCTCTAGTAGTTCCCTTTGTGTCGTGTGCATCGAGTGCTTCCTAGGGGGGTCCCAGGGGGGCCTAGGTATGTACCCCCCTGGTTACACGCAACATTCAGCAATGGGCGGTATTCCCAAGCTGATGGGGTTCGAGGCAGCACCCCAATTTGTTTTGGGGCGGTTTTGCTATTTAAGAGGATTTATCAATTTTTAGCAGTTTTCTAAATTAATCCCAGATTAAGGGATTATGGTTTTGGTATCTACGGAATACCTAAAAAAATTGTATATATTGTATGTTGAATGGTGAAATCTCTATGTACTATGTGTAAGAGCCATTGATTAATTTCTGTTTTGCTTAAGAATATATATGCATTTCTTTACTTCACAGGTTTAAAAATTACATAACCTTTTTACATGAACAAAGAATTAAATTTCAAATTTTGTACATACCAAAATCACAATTCTTCCACAGAGGTAAATCATTTTCAATTCCGAGGGTTGAGACCGAATACGAGAAGCGTCTACCATACTGATCTGTATAAATGAAATGAAATTATTCTTTGCTATATAAAGCACAAAGATAAATTCAAGAACAAAAGTTCGAGATTTAGATACATGCAAGTAATTATCTATACAAAATACAAATGTAATCAACAAAATAGAGGGTTGATGTTACGACATAGCTATATGCATATCGATCTTTAATTATAAGGAATACAGAAGGTAAATCAATAACCAGAAGATTTAAATCGTCGTTTCATAGATACCAAATGTAAATTATAGATAGAGGGTGGTTACCATGCTTTCATGTAAATGTGTTCATGAGTTTATACAAAATGGTAAAGGAAAGTAAACAGACCGAATCTACAAATCCCTTGGAAATTTTAACCTATGTATATATCTATCTATCTATTTGCACAATGCTATAGTACACAATGCATTAACGTAAATAATCAGAGAAAGACTCTGATAGGATTTAAGAACTATGTATATGCTTACTTGGAATTCTAACACATCAATATTCCATAACCTACCACAAATTCCATTGTAGAAAATATATCACACAGGGTGTGGATGATGTGATTTTTTTCACAGAGAACAAAAGAAGATAGGAACTTAAAACCTTGAAGATTCGAAGGGATCCAGCCAAAATGAAATGTACTCTATCCCCTTCTCGAAAAACTCCAAACCCACAAGAGCTTGGAAAGAGATAGTCATAGGAGAGAAATGAAAATGCATTGCCAAACAATTTATCCATGAATTTTCAGAATAATGAAGGCAAACAAAAGAGTTTTGGTTTACCTTGCATCAAGAGAAAACCCGATTGGTGTTCGTCCTCCATTTTATTACCCAGGTCGAGTCCTTTCCAAAATGTCGGCCACACACACACATAATAACATTACCATGCTAACGCTGAGACACATACAACGCAAGGGTAAGATTTTTTGTGAACACAGAGAAAAAGGGGGAAAATGATTATGGTGGTGACCTCGAAAACAACTACAAATGAAGAGTAATGGTTGATGGGAATCTAAAATACCCTTTTCATGTGAATATTCGGAGATGGCGAGCCCACATTAGGCATGAAAGCCTAAGTGTCCAAATCCAAAAGTACTCTACAGACCTTCCTTTAATGGATATAACCAGTGTTAAATGCCTGTAGACCAAGAAAACATCCACCATTAACCTAACTCCAGATCCTAGTCAATGTTGGTCCATGTCACTAAGTCTTGTAGGGTTTCAGTCTATTTGGTATAGGGTTCATTGGCGGCGTAAGTAAATACAACATAGGCATTAAGGTATATGAATTGTCACGTCTTCATTGGAAGAACAAACTTATAACCTCCCTTGGTAACGATATTACTTTTGCGCTAAGTAACTATTTTCAGTACGCTATGGCATGAATTGCATTTGGATGGATTTCCATGTCATTATAGGAATAGTGAAATGTTATAAGAGTGCCTATGATACCCGACATTGTGTATAACAAGGATGATAACATAGGTAAGAATTATGGCATACGTAGAATCGAATATATACAAATATGGTGGTATTTGTTAAAGAGTCCATGTGGTGAAAGGTCATGTTATAACAATACGATTTTAGGAAACAATGCTAATGTGCAATAGTCCATATGGCCTACACACACACACACACACACACACACACACACACACACACACATATATATATTCATACTGGTATATGCTAATAACTCCATAAGTGGGATTTTAATGGGTAAGTGTTAAGATTTCACATAATAGGTACACAACTGAATATGCTTAGATTTAGATATAAGTTGGGTCCTTTGGTAAACAAAGTATATAGAAGTATAATGATAGAAATATTATCATTGTTATTGTATGTATACTATAGTCTCTAAATGGATACAGTCAACAATGCATGCATTATATTTGATAAGTGACGATAATAAAGTTATGTTGAACAAATAGTGAAGAATCAAGAAGTTTTAATGCACCTAACAAAATTTTTATTATTTTGGTAAATTTGGGGTACATTGCATATGGTATCAGAGCTAAAGGTTACATCACTTGGACCTCAGGGAAAGGCCAAATTAGTTTAGTTCATTTTATTTATGTTAAAAGAAAAAGCTAACAAAATGTTTACTGTTACAAACATAAAAACAAAATTGGTTTGTTTTGATAATGACAACACAGAACGAAGAGGATATAAGACTTGAAGAGAATCCCGATAAAGGACCTCCTAAAGAACCTGGACAGAACAACAAAGGAAGTTCAACCACCTAGGTTTTGGAAACAATGAGGAACCTTATAGTGGAACTGCAAGTGTTCAAGGAAGATAATGAAAAGTTGAAAAAGGAAAAGGAAGACCAACAAGAAATAAATGAAATGTTGTTGCACAACATAGTAACAAAGAAGATTCCAAAAGAAAATGACAAGGAGGAAGAAGTCAACAAAAGAGCCTCTAAAAATTCTGGTCCTGAAACAGAAAATGAGAACAGTTCTTCCAAGGCAACACAAGTGGCAGGAAAAAAAACAGTCACAGAAAGAAAAAGAAAACAGGTGGATTACCTGGAAGGTGAATTCAGGAAGATCAAACCATCCACCTTTGATGGAGAATCAAGGAAGGGTGAAGCGGCTGAAGCATGGTTACTGGATATAAATAAATACTTCCAGATTTATAATTATTCTAATAACATGAAATTCAGAATGGCCATTTATAACCTGAAAGGAAAAGAGAGTATCTGGTGGTAAGACCTAAAATTGGACAAGGGATTAAAAGATAAACAGATGGAATTGTCAGATTTCAAGAAATACTTCAAAACAATATTTATCAGAAATTTATTATGAAAGAAATACTAAGGAATTTTATGATCTAGGACTTGGACAAATGACCATGGACGATCTGATAAATGAATTTCTTGAATTATTGAGATTTGTGCCATACATCAAGGAAGACAAAGTAAACACACAACGATTCTTAAGCTATCTTCCACAGTCATACAAGGACATTATTGAATTCGACAATCCAAAAAATTGAAGTGAAGTGTTTAGAAAGGCTCGTATGTGCTATGATCAGTACAAACAAAGGTCTAAAATTCCCAAGGCATGGAAGGATAAGAAACATGATAGAACGAATCAACGGAAGAAAGGATTCCAACCAGCCCCTTTCTGGAATATGGAAAAGAACTTCCAAAATAAATATTTTCATTCTAACAACCAGAATTCCCAAGGGGGAGGTAGACCAGTTAATCTAGGATTCAAGAAAGTTGGGGACATCCCCAAGGAACCATTAAAGTGTTGGGAGTGTGGAGAACCTCACTTGAGGAGGAAATGTCCATGTTTAACTTCTACAACAAGGACCATAATCCATAACCTACAAGAAGCCTCTACAGTAGGAGATGTGGCCAGAAGCTTGCAAAAAATTAATGCAGTTGTAGATGGAAGACAAGTTGATCATCAATCCACTATCGTGGAGGTTGAAGGTAAAATTCATGATAATTGATTTTCTATTTTAATTGACCTAGGAGATAGTCTGAGTTATGTTACTCCTAGTTTAGTTGATTCAAACAAGATCAAGAAAGTAAAGCATGCTAAGTCCTGGTTAGTACACTTAATGACAGGGACTAAGAGAAAAGTAACATATTTCATTTTGGAATGTGAACTCAATTTAGATGGCCAAAGTACAAAGTTAAATCTGAATGTTTTTCCTTTGGGATCTTATGATATAATCATTGGGATGGACTAGTTAGAGAAACATAAAGTAATTTTGAACTGTTATGAAAAGTCACTTACTTACAGAGACGAAAACAACACAGCTAGGACAATACAAGGTATCAGAAAACCAGTTTTAGTTAGGAATATTTCAGCCATGCAGTTTAAGAAATGCATGAATAAAGGTTGCCAAATGTATTCTATTCAAGTAACTAATCTGTAAGAAAAGGAAGATAAACCTAGTCTAGAAGACTTTACAATCCTACATGGGTTTATAGATGTATTTGTGGACGAAATATGAGAACTTCCTCCAAGAAGAGAGATAGATTTCTCTATCGATCTACTACCTGGATCTGCCCTGATATCTAAGGCACCCTATAGGACGAGTTTACCCGAATTAACAGAGCTGAAAATTCAGCTACAAGAACTGTTGGATAAGGAATATATCAAACCAAGTGTATTGCCTTGGGGAGCACTAGTCCTTTTCATTAAAAATAAAGATGGAACTTTAATATTGTGTATTGATTATTGACAATTAAACAAGATGACGATTAAGAATAAGTATCCTCTACCCAGAATTAACGACCTATTTGACCAAGTGGGAGGAGAGAATATTTTCTCTAAGTTAGATTTAAGGTCTAGTTATCACCAAGTTAGAATAAAGGATGAATACATAAATAAAACAACTTTTAGAATGAGATATAGACACTATGAGTTTGTCATAATTATTTTTGGTCTTACTAATGCACCAACAACCTTTATGTGTTTGATCAATATTTGGATAAATTTGTTTTGGTATTTATCAATGACATTTTAGTTTATTCGAAATTGACAAAAGAACATGAAGAACATCTAAAAATAGTATTGTAGAACTTAAGGAAACACAAGTTGTATGCAAAATTTAACAAATGTGACTTCTACCAAAGAAGAATACAAAGACATGTGATATCTGAAGATAAGAGCCATTATGGAATGGCCTATTCCTAAGAATGTAGCTGACATCATATCATTTATGGGAATTACCGGTTACTACCACAGATTTATCAAAGGATTCTCTTATATCGCATATCCAATTAAATCTCTACAAAAAAAGGGAATAACATTTACTTGGTCACAAAAATGTCAGGACAACTTTAATAAGTTAAACGAACTATTAACTACAACACCTATTTTAAGGGTAGCAAACCCTGATAAAGATTTTACAGTTTGTGTGGATGCAAGGAAAGAAGGCTTGAAAGGTTTCCTAACTCAAGAGGGGCACACCATCTGTTATGAATCACGTAAACTAAGAGAACATGAACACAACTATGTCACAGATGGCTTAGAATTAGCAGTTGTAATTCATGCGCTAAAAATGTGGTGACATTATTAAGGGGGAGGAAATTTCTGTTGCTAACTGAGAACAGCAGTGTGAAATTCTTATTCAATCAACCAGGTCTTAACACAAGGAAAGCGAGGTGGTTGACCTTCTTGAGTGAATTCAATTTCGAAGTAAGACACATCAAGGGAAAAGAAAACAAAGTTGCAGATGCCCTAAGTCGAAGGACTATGGAATTTTTGAGATAAGTATTAGCAAAGCAGAAAACGACATTGAACAAAGAATAAAATCAACAAGTTGTAATGACGAAAAATACATCAAAATAGTAGCATATTTACAAGGAAATGCATAAATATTGGACAAAACAGACCTGGGTTTGGATAAAAATGGACTACTAAGGTTAAAAAACAAGTTGTACATACCTAATTATGTTGATTTAAAGTTAACAATTCTGGATGAATTGCACAAAAATCCATATTCTGGTCATCCAGGATACCAGAAAATGGTAACAACTTTGAGAAAATTGTTTTATTGGCCTGACATGAAAAGTGAAATAGTTGAATACTTATCTAAATGCCTAGATTGTCAATAGGTAAAGGTTGAACATCAGCATTCAGCCGACTTGCTACAACCTCTACCTATACTAGAATGGAAGTGCGATATTATCTCACTGGAATTCATCATAGGTTTTCCTAAAAATAAAAAGAAAAATGACTCGATTATGGTAGTGACTGATAAACTTAGCAAGTCTGCACATTTTATACCTATGAAATCTACTTATAAAGAAATTAGTATCACTGAAATATTTCTGAAGGAAATATTTAGATTGCATGGAATTCCAAAAATGGTGATTTCGGATAGAGATGTCAAATTTATGTCAATGTTTTGGAAGGAATTGTTTGCAGCGTTGGATACTAACCTGAATTTCAGCATAAGCTACCATCCACAAATGGATGGAAAAACTGAACGAACGAATCATATTGTGGAAGACATATTATGAATGTATGTAAGAACAAAACCAAATAAGTGGGAGGAATACCTACACTTAGTTGAATTTTCATACAATAATGGCTATCATACGTCAGCTAAGATGAGTCCCTTTGAGGAATTGTATGGAAGAAAATTTACAACTCCAATTATCTAGGATAACCCACTTGACAGACTTATGATGGGACGAGAAATGCTCTAGGAAATGGAGAAAATGGTAAGAAAGGTAAAACATAATTTAAAAGAGGCACAAGACAGATAGAAAAGCTACGCAGATTTAAAAAGGAGACACCAAGAATTTCAGGTTGGGGACTATGTATAATTAAAATTCAAAGCAAGGAGAAGCTCCCTAAAGCTAGGAAATTGTTCAAATTCGGCACCTAGGTTTTGTGGCCCCTTCAAGATCTTATGGTGGCGCACTTCTGCAAACCCTTTGGGTCCTTGCACTCGACCTCCTGGTCTAAGGATCATTCAGCTTCTTTTATGAGCCGAAGCGGCTCTTTTTGACTCCCTGCTGGAATCTCCAGTTATCGATCCATAGGTCCTTTTTAGAAGCTCCCCTGTGCGAACAACACTAGGCGTGAACTCTGCTTTTCCCCAAGTGACCACAATGCTATGACCAAGGGCCTAACCCAAAGTCCCTTGTCGCAACCTCGAATCTCGTGAGTTCAAGGGTTGAACTCTCATTCCTTCCTTGTGCGATCCTCCGAAACTTGAAAGTCAGTGAAGGTTGACCTTCCTTTCTCACTTCTCACAACTTGCCACTTCACGAGTTGTAGTGTTGAGATTCTGTGCTCTTATTCCATGAATCCCCGAGACATGAGAAGTCAATGGAGTGTTGACTCCTTTCTCTAGGCGACGCGTGTCCACCTGTCAACCACATGGGCCCCACCTTGTGGTTCTGCCACGTGTTCCTTCGTGCCCATCTTTCGGCACTTCACAACTTCTGATGTCGAGAAGACGTCTGCTCAACCTCCGAACCTTCGAACGTGTGATGTGCGATGAGACTCTGATCCAATGGTCCTCTCTTGACTTGGATCCAACGACTATCCTTGCTCCTCGTGATTTCACAACTTCGCGACTTGGAGCACCCAACCTTTGGGCTCTCACCTTGCAGACTTCCAAGTTCACGAAGCCTGCACTCAGACTTCTTCATCACTTATGCCGATCCTTCGATCGTTACCACCTTTCCTCCTTAGATGGATGGCTCAGATCTGATCTCACCTTTTCGAGACTTCTGATGTTGCGTGTCCCAACCTCTTGTCCTCAGAATTCTCGAACTCCCAAATGTTGAAATCCAGATACCAACCTCTTTCGGGACTTTCGCTCTGCTTACGAGGGTTTAAACCTTGAGCTCCTCTCGACAGATCTAATGGCTGTCAGCTATTCTGAGTGAGATCCAGTGACTCAGAATCTCTTCAGCTCTGCGTGCTCTTCCACTACTCCCTAGACGTGAAATCTTCAATGGTCCATATCGCTTTGGCTGAATCCGACACAGTTGTGCTCCTCTTGAGATTTGGCATTTTCTTCCCGGACTTGGAATAATTCCAAATGTTCAAATGCCTTGACCTTTGTTTCTTTTCCCTGTGAGCTCTTCACCTTGGGTCTCGCCTGCATTCTCAAATATGCTACTCCTCTTGAGATTATCCTTTCGAATCCTCAAAAGGATTCTGCAACTTCTGTGCCTCTGCAGAGTCTTCATGCACACAAAGGTGCTATCTCTTCTGAGATTTTATGAGACTCAGACTCTTAAGGAACTCGGTCCTTTTTCCCTTTCTCCTTCAGATGGAGAAATTGATGCCCTCCTGGCTATCCTTCACTCAAGCAACCTGATTGCTGAGTCTGCAGGGTGTTCAGCAACCCTGAGAAGATCCTTCAATGGATTCTTCTTCAAATTTACAGAACTCAACAAAGTCCTCTTCCTGTGCCTGTCTATAGACTGACTCAATGCCCTCCTGGTAGAGTTGTACATAACTCCTCAGAGCTTCTGTCTTCTTCTGAACTCACAATAGAGTTCTTCTCTTGTGCACTCCTTGCATTGGCTTAATGCCCACTTGGCAAAGTTTTACACAACTCAAAGAGAGTTTTTGTCTACAACTCTGTTCTTCTCCATAGCCTTGCCTCCTGAGGCATTCAGAAACCTCCAAAGTCTTCCCTGAATAGATGATTTCAGCTTCTGTGCCTGCCTGCCATGTCTTTGTCTGAATCTGCAGAATTCAGAAGTGCTCCTCTGCATTGGTATTCAGAGTCTGTAGTACTCTGTCATGCCCTCCTGGCATAAAACCACAAATAACCTCTCAAGCCTAAAAATCAAACAACTCCCTGCAAATGAAAACCTACAACATACATCTACAGCATAAATAGAACACAAAGGCATGAACACTCAAAAGACATTCATTCAATACATGAATATATGCAAAAAAAACTGTTTTTTTGTATTAATGGCAAATGCCTATTTTTATGAGGTGTTCCTGAGCATAGACTTTAACAGAGTCTCAGCTCTTTCTCTTCTTCTCCCTCTCTCTCTCCTTCCAAAAAAATGAGATACCCTTCCAAGATATTTTACATGAGGGGGCTCTTAGAGCGCTTCCCTCCAACCTCACCTACCCTATTCAATTACATTGAATGGGCTGTCTAGTCCACAATCTGGATCTAGATCTTAGCCTTCAACATTTAAGGCCTACCTACTTCTACGCATGTGTAAAGCATGGCCTCACGTCTCAACAACCTAAAACATTTAATTACATTCATTCAAATTCAATTTGAAAACGAGGGCTGTGCCTCTCTTTAGCACGCGATTTGAAATCACTGACGTGGCTAGATGGCTATCATGGAGAGATGCTCTTACATCATACTCCTCAGCTGCAAAATTCATGAGCTCCTTCTCATGAGCTTCCACTCTTAGCTGTGGAAATCCTTCTGGATCCCAGACAAATTTATGGAGCTGTTCATCTGCTCCATCTCCCTGCTATTGTTTCTTCTGCTGCGCTGCTGCTGCTACTTTGCTGCCCAGCTCCTCCTTGCTGGCAGTCTCTGCTAACTCTACCATCAACCTCCTGATCTTCTTGATCACTTTTTCCAGCTGCTCTAGTGGCTGGCTCTATTCATGCAGTCTCCTCAGCTGCATAAATTTTCTGCAGATGGACAGATCATAATGATCTCGCATGCCATCTCCTTTATCTTTTGTGGAATTAAGTGTCCACTCTGCTGCAGACTTCATCTCTACAGTCTCTTCTTGATTGACCTTCTCATAACATTCACCTGCTGGCTCTAGACTGTTCAGCCAATCCTCTAGCATGTCCAGCTCCATCTCCCATGGAGTGAGAAATCCATCTGCCTGCTCTTCAACTTCTTCTGCTTTCATCTTTAGTGTTGTAGCTTCCTTAGCTTCCTGGCTAAAAGTATTGAGCCATTCCTCGGAATGCTCATTCTCTTATTCTTGGGCAGCCTCAGATATCTTCTCCAATTCTTCTCTGATAGTCTCAGCTAGCTATCTTGCTTCTACTGTTGCTGCATATGCAACATAGATTTCTTCCTCCTCTTAGGAAAATGGTAGGAATATCTGAATTCCCCCAATCATTAGAAGATTCCTCAGATCTTCCTCTTTCGTGAGCTGCATCTACTGATCCAAATCTCACTCTGAGGTCATCTTCTCTGTCAGCTCCTTCATCTGATTCAAACTCACTTCTAAGTTCATGAGACTTTCAGATAGTCCCATCTCTATTCCCTTGCCCACCTGGCAAATTGGAAACTTTTTGCTTCCCTTCTGGCAGTCCATGAGATCCCGCAGTGACCTCATATCATTTCCCTTCTGGAAATGTGAAATTCCTCGGCTATCCTCATGACATTTTATGAGATCCCGTAGAAACCTCAACTCCTTGCCCTCCTGACAATTGGGAATTTCTGGGCTGCCCTCCTGGCAGTCCTTGAGATCTTCAGCTGATCCCAATTCTTCCTCACTACTAAGGCTTCTCCCAGTCTCTGGCTCACATACTTGAACCACTTCCTCAGGTTCGTTGAGGTTTTCAGCATGCCTCAACCATCCCCTTAACAACCTACGTTGTCTTCTAGCCATCAACTCCTTGATTGACCATTTTTCTTTCGTCTTCATGGGCCATTCATATACCCATCACAACTTTGCATTCTGCTGCATATCAAATGCAAGTTCATCCATCCTTGCCCTCATCTTGAAAAATTCTTCATCCCATTCATCTTTTCTCATCAGCTTTGGGTCTTTCCTTCCAGCACTTGTATAACATTTAATAGCCATCTTGTTTTTCCTATCTACCCTCCTGACAAACCTACTGCTATCACTCTACACCCCTGAGTGTTTCCAACCTCTTCAACAGTCCTCCTGACTGTCTCCTTGATTGTTGCCCACCTGCAAAAAACCATCACAGAGTCTCCAACACTCTGTCTTCCTTTTCCTTCTCCCTCTTCTTGAAATATACAAACAAAGTTCTAGCTCTGATACCAACTTGATGGTGCACTTCCGCAACCCCTCGGGGTCCCTGCGCCTGACCTCCCGGTCTAAGGAACGTTCAGTTTATTTTATGAGCCGAAGCATCTCTTTTTGACTCCCTACTGGAATCTCCAGTTATCAATCCACAGGTCCTTTTCGGAAGCTCCCCTGTGAGAACAACACTAGGCATGAACTCTTCTTTTCCCCAAGCGACCACAACGCTATGACCAAGGGCCTAACCCAAAGTCCCTTATCGAAACCTCATGATCTCGCGAGTTCAAGGTTTGAACTCTCATTCCTTCCTTGTGCGATTCTCTGAGACTTGAAAGTCAGTGAAGGTTGACCTTCCTTTCGCACTTCTCGCAACTCACCACTTCGCGAGTTGTAGCGTCGAGCTCCCGTGCTCTTATTCCATGAATCCCCGAGATGCAAGAAGTCAACAGAGTGTTGACTCCTTTCTTCAGGTGATGCATGTCCACCTGTCAACCACATGGGCCCCACCTTTTGTTTCTTCCACTTGTTCCTTAGTGCCCGGATTTTGGCACTTCACGACTTCTGATGTCGAGAAGAGGTCCACTCAACCTCCAAATCTCCGAATGCGTGATGTGCGATGAGGCTCTGATCCAACGGTCCTCTCTTGACCTGGATCTAACGACTATCCTTGCTCCTCATGGTTTCGCAACTTCGTGAATTGGAGCACCCAACCTTTGGGCTCTCACTTTGCGGACTTCCAAGTTCATGAAGCCTGCACTTAGACTTCTTCGACACTTCCACCGATCCTTTGATTGTTGCCACCTGTCCTCCTCAGATGGATGGCTTAGATATGATCTCTCCTTTTCGAGACTTCTGATGTCAAGTGTCCTGACCACTTGTCCTCAAAACTCCCGAACTCCCGAATGTCGAAATCCCGATACCAACCTCTTCTGGGACTTTCGCTATGCTTACAAGGGTTTAAACCTCGAGCTCCTCTCAACAAATCTAACGGCTATCGGCTATTCTGAGCGAGATCCAACAGATCAAAATATCTTCGGCTCTGCGCGCTCTTCCACTTCTCCCTAGATGTGAAATATTCAATGGTCCAGATCTCTTCGACTGAATCCGACAATAGTTGTGCTCCTCCTGAGCTTTGGGGTTTTCTTCCCGGGCTTGGAATAATTCCAAATGTTCAAAGGCCTCGACCTTTGCTTCTTTTCCCTGTGAGCTCTTCACCTTGGGTCTCGCCTGCATTCTCAAAGACGCTACTCCTCCTGAGATTATCCTTTCAAATCCTCAAAAGGATTCTGTGACTGATGCGCCTCTGCAGAGTCTTCATGCACACAAAGGTGCTATCTCTTTTGATCTTTTCTGAGACTCAGACTCTTAAGGAACTCGATCATTTTTCCCTTTCTCCTTCAGATGGAGAAACTGATGCCCTCCTGGCTATCCTTCACTCAAGAAACCTGATTACTGAGTTTGCAGGGTGTTCAACAACCCTGAGAAGATCCTTCAGTGGATTCTTCTTCAAATTTACAGCACTCAACAGAGTCCTCTTCCTGTGCCTATCTACACACTGACTCAATTCCCTCCTGATAAAGTTGTACAAAAATCCTCAGAGCTTTTGTCTTCTTATGAACTCACAACAAAGTTGTTCTCCTGTGCACTGGCTCAATGCCCACTTGGCAGAGCTTTACAGAACTCAAAGAGAGTTTTTGTCTGCAACTATGTTCTTCTCCACAACCTTTCCTTCTGAGGCATTCAACAACCTCCAAGGTCTTCCCTGAATCGATGATTTCAGCTTCTGTGCCCACCTGGCATGTCTTTGTCTGAATCCGCAGAGTTCAGAAGTGCTTCTCTGCACTGGTATTCAGAGTCCACAATACTTTGTCACGCCCTCCTGGCATGAAACCACAAAGAACCTCTCAAGCCTAAAAATCAAACAACTCCCTGCAAATTAAAACCTACAACATACATCTATAGCATAAATAGAACACAAAGACATGAACACTCAAAAGACATTCATTCAATACAGAAATATATGCAGGAAAAACTGTTTCTTTGTATTAATGGCAAATGCCTATTTTTACAAGGTGTTCCTGAGCATAGACTTTAACAGAGCCTCGGCTCTTTATCTTCTGCTCTCTCTCTCTCTGTCCTTCCAAAAAAATGAGATACCCTTCCAAGATATTTTACATGAGGGGGCTCTTAGAGCGCTTCCCTCCAGCCTCACCTACCCTATTCAATTACATTGAATGGGTTGTCTAGTCCACAATCTAGATCTAGATCTCAGCCTTCAACATTTAAGGCCTACCTACTTCTACGCCTGTGAAAAGCACGGCCTCACGGCTCAACAACCTAAAACATTTAATTACATTCATTCAAATTCAATTTGAAAACGAGGGTTGCACCTCTCTTCAGCACGTGATTTGAAACCGCTGACATGGCTGGCTGGTTGGCTGTCGTGGAGAGATACTCCTACATCATCTTAGCTCGAATTGGACCCGTGGCATATCAAATTGCACTTCCTACAAATATAAAAGTTCATAATGTTTTTGATGTTTCTTTGTTGAAAAAGTATATTCATGATCCTACTCACATCATTGATTGGAACATGGTGCAGGTGGAACTAGAAGGTGAGTTCGAAGTGGAACCTCTGCGCATTCTGGATAGGAAAGAAAAAGTACTACGGAACAAAGACATTGCCCAGGTAAAACTGCAATGGAACCACTTTAGTCCTGAGGAGGCCACTTCAGAATTAGAGGAAGATTTACAGAAATCTTATCCAACCCTATTCCGAGAGAGGTATGAACACTGAGGATAGTGTTGTACTTAAAGGGGAGAGGATGTAATATCCCTAAAAATAATTAATTATTAAAGTCTAAGTGTACTTGGGAATAAATTTCCATTTTTGGAAAATTCAAATTTGGAAATTATTTTCCATTTATGGAAAATATGAATTTGGAATTTGATTATTGTAATTAACTATTTATGACTGTTGGACAAGGATTTGATTTTCCCAACTAACTTCTTTGATTGTGACACATGTAAAAGACAAACTTTTTTATAAAATAAATGTTGGAAGACAAATGGAACAACCAGGTTGAAAACAACTAACCATGACTCGATGAGTGGGGAATAGATTTGAGTTGCATCAGGGATGATTTTTAGAAGTGCCAAATGATGGATTTGACCACTAGAATCCCATAAAAATCGGGAATTTGTAAAGCTGCAAAAATTCTCAAGGAGGGAAGGAAAGTCCTAGGCACAAGATGCACATAAATAAAACATATGGAGGAGGCATGACGTTGCATAGTATGTTGAAGAAAGGAAACTACTGTAGCAAAGGAATATCATTTCAATTCTCCCTTATGGACTCATGGTTAGGATAGGGGGTGAACGAAGAAAGTAAACTTGGTTGTTCTGTTCTATGGTTGGGTGGAACAGTGGTTGTTCCATTTGTGTCCCAACATCAGATTCAGACATGTACCTTTACTTGTTTTCTTATTTATATTCTGTTGATTATTAGATGTTAGAAATGATATGGTTTATGTGATGAATTTTTTATACATATATAGATAGTTGTACAGATTTATACATATGTTTAATCATGCATAAGGAAATGAGAGCATTGTTGTAGGTTCCTAATAATCATTAAATAGGGTTAGGTTTGTACATAAATAACTATGTATACTGGTACATATTTATGTATTCAAGATTAAAGAAAATAGGACTGCTATTGTGTTCATAATAACCATTGAATTGGATATATATATATATATATATATATATGCAGATTTACTATTTTAGATTTTGTACAAGATTTGTAAGAAATAGATGGAACGATTAACAACCCTAGTCTACAAATACATGCTACAATAGTTGTTACAATAATTGAATCTTGTTCTAAATGGTTTCAACAACCTCTATATTCAATTGAAAATAAATTACAAATAACCTATATATCTATGAAACCATAGTTGAAATTTATTATAGTGGAGTATCCTAGGGTAAATACTCCTTTACCATTGGTAGAAACAATCTAAGAAGTTGTGTCTAAGTGCCAATATCATAATTCAAATACCTTTTCGAGTAAGAAGGCTCTCCTTGATCTGTTTCCTTGGACTATATAAACCTGCAGAAATAAAGGGTAGGTCTTAGTAAACCATACTATTTAAAAAAAAATGAAATTAATTATAATAATTGAGATGAAATAGTACTTAGCTTGAGTCTCGCCACTAGCACTTGTGCGACGACCTATCCTCAACCCAAAGGGGGAGGAGTGGACCTAAATCAGCAGATGGGTACCCTGGAAAAGCAATACAGGGCCCCATCATTAATTTATTGCAACTATAAATAATACTTGCACAATTGTGAAACCCCACATAGGGTAAAATGATGCCTAGTATACATATAAGTTTTAAATTATATAGTGTTAAAATCAACACATAACGCACAATCATGGAATCCTACAGAGGGTAAAAAATGCCTTGTATACACATAAGTTATAACTTATATAGTGTTAAAATAAACACACAGAGTATAGTTGCACATCCCACAAGGGTAAAATGATGCTCCTGTATATGTAAAGAGAGTAGGATTTTGATTTATGCAATGTTGTATAATTACTTGGATAAGCCAAAAATCACATAGGCTCAGTTATGAAATCCCCATGATGGGTAAGTAACCTTTTTACATGAACAAATGGTGCGGACTCACCACCTCGGCCTCATCTGCGATCACAAGGACCTTCTCTAACTTTGGCCCGAAGAGCGTAAATGCTCCTCTAATTCCCTGTCGGAAATTCTTTACCCACAACAACTCTCCACTGATCTCCCTTACCAATCGGGAAATCAAAATTTGTGATTTCACGAGTCCTGATGTCGATGGACTCGGGACTTGCTTTTCCCCGATTCTCGATATGATGCCACCTGTACTCCACCAGCACCTGTGGTCCCGCACTGCCACATCACCGTCAGGATATTGCGGATTGCGAATCCAACAGGAAAGTGTTCTCTGTCATTGAGAACCCCGATTCTCCGATCCCCGACTCCTTGAGATCTCTTGACACGTGTCTCACACGACCGACGGTTCTGAACCTATCGGGATATCGCCTCTCGCGGTATCGCGATATTTTCTACGCCAGCTTGGGTCTTCAACTCACGATTACCCGATACGTGAGGTCACGTGCAGATCCAACGGCTCCCTTTTCCTCGGATCAACGGTTTTGCTCGCGTCGGAAATTCGCTAATCGCAATTTCAACAGGCATAAAACTCCTGTCTTTGCAAACCCCGATGAACCAAATCCTGATGGATCTTGGGCTCCTCCTCAATACGCTTAAGTT
The DNA here is from genome assembly GCA_032191745.1 of Picea mariana. Classification (NCBI taxonomy): domain Eukaryota; kingdom Viridiplantae; phylum Streptophyta; class Pinopsida; order Pinales; family Pinaceae; genus Picea; species Picea mariana. The sequence continues at coordinate 645 of JASDQU011379741.1, read as the reverse complement.
TAACCTGTGTGCATCTCCTTAAGATCTAACGGCTAGTGGGATTTCGCAAGGCTCCTCTGCGAATCATGACCGTTGATTCCTCCCCTTCAAGGACTCCTCCCGATCTAAAGCTCCTTCCTGCTCGAACTTTCCTTGGATCGTCTCCTGAGTTCTCCTCCATGGTATCACGAAGGATCTATCCCTCCTGATCTTGTCAACTCTGATTCCTTCAGAGACTTTGTGCACACTCTTCGTGCTCGACCTTCAACAACTCCCAAAGTGTTGAGTCTTTCAGACTCTGTGCACTTCTGGCAACAACAGTCTCTACCTTCTTCTGCTCAGATTTACTACTGAGACTCCTAACTTTGCTTGTGCTCTCTTCACATAGCTCCCACGACAACCCTATAACTCTGGTTGAATGAGAATAAGTGTTTAACTATTGAGCCTTCATCAATGCACTCTATGCAGATGAATTCAACTGCACTCTATGCAGGAATCTCCTGGCTCAGACAGAGAAACAATTGAAACTTATTCTCTTCTCTCAGACTTCATTTGAAACTTCAAATCACATGCACAACATAAACAAAACAAATGCATAACCAGAGAACAAACATTCATGAGCACAACATCAACCCAGAGAAACCAACACCAGCCATGAATTTGAAT
>JASDQU011379740.1:7134-23803 GCA_032191745.1 Picea mariana | reverse complement strand
CTGCTGGCGGAGCCGGGTCTCAATCTCGTAGGCTGCTGCAACGAGCTCAACGCTGGCTACGCGGCCGATGGGTACGCACGATCCAGAGGCGTGGGGGCTTGCGTCGTTACGTTCACAGTCGGGGGCCTCAGCGTAATCAATGCGATCGCGGGGGCTTACAGCGAGAATTTGCCCGTCATCTGTATCGCCGGGGGGCCTAATTCTAACGACTATGGGACCAACCGCATTCTGCATCATACTATCGGGTTGCCCGACTTCAGTCAGGAACTTCGCTGCTTCGAGACGGTCACATGCGCTCAAGTCTGTGAATTCTCTCGAATATGATGTAATCTGGTATTGGATTAGATGTTGATCTCCTTCCTTTATGATTTCTAACCATGAATCACTGTACAGGTTATTGTGAATCACTTGGATGATGCCCACGAGCGCATTGACTATGCGATTTCCACAGCGCTTTTAGAGAGCAAGCCTGTATATATCAGCGTCAGCTGTAATCTTGCTGCCATTCAACACCCCACTTTCAGCCGGCAACCTGTTCCATATTGTCTATCACCCAGGTAACAAATTCTCGGAATTTCATCCATTTATCTCCTCTCCCCTTTTCGCATTCTAGAATTTCAGTTCTGAGATGTTTCGTTTTGGGGATTTTCCCTAATGGGTAACGGAGAATCTCATTGGCGAGCATCCACCAGACGCTACGTACTCTGTACTAGCTCGTTGGCGACTTCTGGATCAAACCCTGGTGGCGGCTATAAGACCGCCCTGCATTCACTTACCTGGCTGGTCTCTCTAATAGTTCTTTGTGGTTGTCTTTGGCCTTGGCTTGTGGTTGCTTCTATGTGATTTGTATACTATTTTCTAACATATCTTTATTTCCCAACATATGGGATTGCTAATACTGCTTATAATTTGGGTGTGTTGTAAATAAACCCACATACATAAACCCAACCCATATATTTGGTTGTATAAAAAAAATTAGTGATCCTGGACCTGGCATTAGGTTCCTGGTTGATGTTATAGCATCGTTTTATTATAGTAATCATTAATGGCTTCTGTATTGTTTCAGATTCGTTCTTGTAAAGATCAAAACCTAGTGCATCTTGCTTTTTCACGGACCTGGCTGGTCTTTTATGAAAAAAAATTAATAGAGTTTAATGTTTTTTTGGTATTTTTTGGCTTGTGTTTGTTATGTATTTGATTTACAAGCTATCTTGCTAAGGGGCATATATCCATGTTGGATCGGCTCCACATTTATACTCCCCTCCTCATTTCGGTGGTTCCTGTAAAAAAATCTCATATACATAATGGTGAGATAGATATGGTTTCCATTGCCCACATCAATATTATTGATTCTGTCTTGCTTTATGGGATTATGGAAAAACATCCGGTTTATTGGACAAGGATGGTATTATACTGTTAGTTTATCTTCAATATCTTAAATCTGTCGTCTGGACTCTGTGAGCTTCATTGCGTAGTTTTCAAATATATTGAGGTTCTGAGATGATAAGAGTTCTTGGATTATGCTACAATAGATAAGTTTAAAATTCCTTGTAGATTCCGATAGGTAGGGTATTTTGGCTACCCCTCCTAACTTTTTATGCCCGGTATTCCTGTGGTGATTTTGAATTGATGCATCTCCCAGTTTTACCATGAAGTTTACTTTGAAGCTAACTTTATTTTGTTAATTTTCATTTTTTTTCCCAAGTTGATACGGGGTTTCCAAATCTAATTATGACACTAGGTTTGAAGTAAAGAAGTTCTGGTATTAGCTATCGATCTTGAGTTAATTCCAACTTCTTTTTGACATGGTTTTCTTTGGATCATATCAATTATGTAGGCTGAGCAATCCCAAAAGTTTGAAAGCGGCGGTGGACATGACAGCAGAATTCCTAAATGCAGCAGTAAAGCCAGTGTTGGTCGGTGGGCCAAAGATGAGGGTTGCTAAGGCACAAAGTGCATTTGTGGAATTAGCAGATGCATCGGGTTATGCTGTCGCTGTAATGCCCTCTGCTAAGGGACAGGTTCCTGAGACTCATCCTCATTTCATAGGGACTTACTGGGGTGCAGCAAGCACTGCATTCTGTGCTGAGATAGTTGAGTCCGCAGATGCATATTTATTTTCAGGGCCTATTTTCAATGACTATAGTTCAGTGGGATATTCATTGCTCTTGAAGAAGGAAAAAGCCGTAATTGTGCAGCCTAACAGGGTGACTGTGGGAAATGGGCCTACTTTTGGGTGTGTGTTGATGAAAGATTTCTTAGAAGCCCTTGCAAAAAAGCTGAAGCGCAACCCAACATGTTTGGAAAATTATCGGCGTATTTTTGTATCTGAAGGTGTTCCCTTGAAAAGTCTACCAAATGAGCCCTTAAGGGTCAATGTGCTATTCAAACACATTCAGGCAAGGTCTCCAAGAATCTAATCAAATTCTGAAGTAACAGTAGTCAGACAATTGTCTTTTGGTTGGCTTTGTTATTATAGGGTACATTTGCAGTGGTATTATTGTGGATATTCACTGGTAAAAATTGGTTGGTTGCAGGGCATGCTATCAAATGAAACTGCTGTAATCGCTGAAACCGGTGACTGTTGGTTCAATTGCCAGAAGCTTAAATTGCCAGAAAAGTGTGGGTAAGTCGAACATCATTTCTCTGGAAATGACATTCCTTTGTAATTTGGTAGTCTGTTTGTTGTTGCCAAGAGGTGGGGAAACCTATTGGTTGTTAAGTTTTACTTTTGTTGAATGTTTACAATATAATGCACAACATTTCTGGCCTCAAGGTTTTGTTATGAAGCAAAAGTACCCTTTATCCTGTTTAGCAAAATATGAATCACATAAGGAAACGTTAAGGCTCAGGGTGTGTTTAGTATAGCATGGGCAGGAACTAAGTTTTCCCTGCTCCTGTCCATTAGTTTATTAACTTGTGCTTGGGAATTTTTGAAAGGACTAAATGCATAGGTATACTCAATTTTCAAGCAAACCATTTCGTGCCAATATGTTGCTGTTAATCAATAACAAAAGAACACTAACACCAAAAATACAATATGAGTGATGAAAGAGAAATGATTGTTCTCTGAGGAGGGACCTACTGTCATGGTGTTCTATTTGCACGTATAATTTTCGGTATATTTGCAAGCTGTTTTTCCCTGTGCTAAATGTGCGTTTGGCAGGTATGAGTTCCAAATGCAGTATGGATCAATTGGCTGGTCTGTGGGAGCAACACTGGGATATGCTCAAGCAACGCCAGACAAACGTGTGATTGCATGCATTGGTGATGGAAGCTTCCAGGTGCAGATGAAAGGATTTTTCTTTCAAATTCTGTTACAATGTTCTTTTAATTAATAACAATCACAGAGTACCAACGTCTTTAAGATTTCGAAATATTGAAGTCCTTGGAATTATATGTTTTGTCCAAAAATTACTAAGTTTTGATCCCTAAATGTATTCTTCCTTATTTGAACAGGTCACAGCCCAGGACGTGTCTACCATGATTAGATATGGGCAGAATACTATAATTTTTCTGATTAATAATGGAGGATACACTATAGAGGTCGAAATTCATGATGGACCCTACAATGTCATTAAGAATTGGAACTACACCGGTTTAGTGGATGCCCTTCATAACGGCGAAGGGAAATGCTGGACTGTCAAGGTATTTTTTTCTCCATATTCATAGCATGGCCTATTCTTTTACAAGGGCTTCTTGTTTCTTTTGTTATATGGAAGCATTTGTGCATAAGGTATTGTTTTAATACGGTTGCTTGTCCTTTTTTCCATTTACTGAGGCCTACTTTTTAACCAACTCCTTTTCCAAAAAAAACACAGTATTGTATGCTTGAGGGGACTTCCCTTTTAATTGGTCAGGACTCAGTGTCATATTGGTGGTTCGTTTTTCTTGTTTTATCTCTCTTGAGGAATCTGTTGCACTGTTGAAATTACAAAACAGTTTGTCAACTGAGGGACAACTGTATTTCTTGTTAGGGACCTTTTCTAGTTGTTACTTCTACTAGCAGATTCTGTGTTGCTCGGCCAATTGAGGGACTAGTGAAACATGGAAACCACTTGTGCCCAGTTAGTCCATTTTGCTGAAATGTCAAGCAAGTTAGAATGATCTGAATCTGCTGGTTTCTTTTGTTGTTTTTTTTATCATGGGTGTTTTCTGTTCTCGTCAGCCCTGCATGGTTTTATATGATGGCAATGACTCAGAAGATGTGAACTTTTTCCAGGATGTCCATATTAATCTCTTTTTGCTGAAATATCTCAAACATGATCTTAATCTGCTAGATTGATTCTGATCATGGGAGTTTTCCGTTCTTGTCAGCTTTGCATGGTATTGTATCATGCCAATGCCTTAGAAACTGCAGGCTGTCCCAATTGATCTGTTTCGCTGAAATATCTCAAGCATAATCTTAATCTGTTGGATCCTCTTGTTGATTTTTATTATGGGGCATTTTGTTCTTGTCAGCTCTGCATGGTTTTGTATCATGATACCAATGCATCGGGAAATATGGACCTTTTTCAAATATGTCAGTGGCCATTTAACTGCACCAATTATTTGTTTGTCATTTAACAACACTTCTTTCTGTGCAGGTTAAAACCGAAGAAGGGGTTGTAGAGGCTATTCAAACTGCCCTAGGACCCAAGAAGGATTGTTTATGCTTTATTGAAGTTATTGTACACAAGGATGACACAAGCAAAGAGTTGCTTGAGTGGGGGTCCAGAGTCTCGGCAGCAAACAGCAGGCCGCCAAATCCTCAGTAGGGAGGTTTTGAAAAGATGAGCAAATGGAAATAGTTTCTGCAGCTCATGTTTGGGATGTCATTGTTTTTCGGATGTCATTGTTTTTCTGGTCATCCTTGGATCATATTTTATAATCACCCTAGATATCTGAATTTGATTTTCGTTAATATGAGTTCGAGGTGTGGCTCTCCATTGAGGCACATAGTATACGTCTGAAACTTTGCAAGAGCAGTACGAGAGCTTTTTTGGGGAATATGAATAAAATAACAATTATTCCTGGTTATGGTTTCCGTTAGGATATTGTCAGGTACATGATCTGTGTAATTAGCATTGTACATTTGTATATGGCATGTGTAAAGGAATATCTAGATTGTATTATTGTATTTTACAAACAGAGTCGTTCCCAATTGTATTCCTGATTTTTGGGCAGTGCTGTTTCTATGTTTATAGGTTTTTTATAAAAGAAAAGAAAACAACCAAGTGGGCATTCATTTGCAGCTAGTGAAAAATGTGAAAAACCTGGTTGTTGTGTATGCTTTTTTTGTTATGGTTGTTCTAATATTTTGAATTTCTTATTTATATTGAATATCTTTTCTTATTTTATTTATATTGAATATCTTTGTACTGTAGATTTTTTTCTATTCACTGTACGTTGCTCTCCTGGGTTAACTATTAGTTTAAGAGCCCTTGTTAGTTTCAAGGGACGCCTTTGTCACCCCGCCGCCGAAGAAACTAAGTTTGTAGAATATTGGGTTGCTGAGACCTTGTTTTGAGGTCTTGATCGGAGAGCCAGACAAATCTGATTGTGGGTCAATGTTATTGGAACCGGTTCCGGACCTTTTCCGTGCGGAATCGATGTTAAGGCCGGTTCCGTTCTCCCTTGGTAAGCCAGCTTCTTTTCTTTTTCTTYAGAAACTCCCTTCGCTGACAAGTTCGTAGTTGGGGTCAGGATTACCTTTCACCGCCCAAGCATGCAGAATGGGACGGTAAGCTGCCCCTTCCCTTTCTCCTTACAGTTATAGAACCAGAGCTGCCTTACCGGACTGGGGTACAGTCAGGCTACCTAACTCGTGTTGAGCCGAGCCGCCATTGTTCACTGTATTTTTCTGGAAAGGGTCGTCAAATGTAACCTTTGTAAGAGAGATAGAGGGGGAACGGTTATGCCCTTGATGGACTAAATCATAAATACGTATGCCCTAATCAAAATGGATGCCGAAATGCTAGACTGGTGGATAGTCCTATCTATATATCATAAGAGGAGGATATGCATGGTGTAAATATTGAGTGGTACAAAAAATTAAGAGGTTATTTTGATTCTTCTAAATTAGGGTTAATTGCCTTTTAATATTTTAATTTATTTTTTATTCATTAATTTTTTATTATATTACATATTTTTTTTAAATTTAGAAGGTGATAATATATGTAATATTATCAATATTTTGCATGATGGCTTCTTCTTGTAGCCTTGGTTTTTGGCTAGGGTTTGAAGCAATTTTGGGGAGCCTCTAGTCATCCATGTTGTTTATGTTGTTCTTATACTTTAGTTATCTAATCATAGCAATGCTCTGAATGGGGGAAATATTTGCTTCTATGAAAAGGATAGGATAGAGTGTATTGCCCTTAATTTTGAGATTATCAGTTATAAAAAAAATTTGGATCTCTTTTATCTTTCTTCTTTGGATATATTCTATCTTTCTCCATGATTCTCTAGATATACTACAACCCCAATCTTCACATCCATACAAGATAGGGATGACAAGAGTATGAAAGAGAAGTTTTTTTTATCCCAAAGCTAAAGGTATGTTGATTTACAATTGTTTTGAGCTCATAATAAGCTTTCCACTCTCCATTTATCATTTTTTCAATGCTATAGTTCCAATTGAGCTTCTCGTGGATATAGATTCCAAGATATTTGTATGAAGACACTTTCTCCAAGATATTGTTGTCATAAATAAAACTAAATTATCATTTAACCTTTGTTTTGTTAGTGTTCATATTCACATCCATGCTAGAGCAGGAGTCCTTAGAATTATTAGTTTCTTACCTAGGTCATAGGGACTCTTTGCCATAAGAAAAATATCATTAGCATAAAGGAGGATGATGACTATACTAGTGAGAGTTGGGCCAACAGAGCCTACATCCTTCAAAAAATCTTCTAACTTATCAATATAGATGCTGAAAAATGGTAGGGGATAGTGGAAAACCTTGTTTGACTCTTATATTACAGTTAATTTCTTCTGACCATCCCTCAGTGCTCCTAAACTTGACAATAAATTTCTCATATAGCCTTATTGCAACAACTCTTAACTTAAATGGGAGTTTAATCTCTTCTAACCTATTCCAGAGGTTAGTCCTGCACATGTGTGTGTGTGTGTGTGTGTGTGTGTGTGTGTGTGTGTTATGGAACCCTTCTTTATGCATGACTAAACTTTGCATATTTTTGTTTAATAATATGGATGCACATGAATATATATATGTGTGTGTGTGTGTGTGTGTGTGTGTGTGTGTGTGTGTGTGTCAAAATTTGAATATTTTATTTATTGGTTGGTTCATTATTATTTTTATTTAATTTATTTCCTTTGTTATTTTTGGTTTGGTTTTTATTTTGTAGGTTCATCGGTTTTGTAACCAATCCAATGTTGATGATATTGGTATAGGGTAATGAGCTCATCCAATGGTGTTGTGTTGTTGCAATAGTGACCGTTTTTTTTAGGTAGCAGGCATTAGTGAGAGGTTGGGAAGGTATCTGGGAGAAATAACATCTGGACATTCAGAGATTGAGAAATTTAATGGCCACAACTTCAATTTTTGGAAGTTAAAGATGGGATATCTTTTTATTGAAAGAACACAAAAGGAAGTCATTGAGAAATTTAATGGCCACAACTTCTAGTATTTGTGGAAGTTGAAGATGGGATATCTTCTTATTGAAAAAGCATGGAAGGAAGTCATCATGAATTACATGAAGCTCGACACGATGAAGCAAGAGGATGGGGAAAGATGAGTGATAAGGCCATTGCATTAATTGGTCTTAATCCATCTGGTTATATGTGTTAATCATCGTGTCTAGGAAAACTACAACAAAGAAGCTTTGGGATAAGCTTGGCTTGTTGTATGAGGGTAAATCCCTCATGAATTTGATATACCCATGGAAGGAAATGTACACTCTAAATATGAAGGACGGTGATAGGATCACATATCACCTTACTACTCCAATTCCTTGCTTATTCAACTCAAGGATTTCGGTGACAAAGTAAAGGACAATGATTGATGCATAGAGTTGCTTGATAGTCCTCTGGATTCTTGAGAGAATTTGGTAGTTTCCTTTAGTAGAGATACAAAGGTAGACAATTTGAATTTGAATGAGATCATGGGTAAGTGGTTGTAGGAGGAGAAATTCTGAAGTAAACATTGATTTAGGAGATTTGGTGATTAGGGGTTGCTCAAAGGAATGAAATGATGAGATATATAGTGGGAGGAAATCTAGATTTAGAGGAAGGTATGCCATAAAACGTAGGAAGTGAAAAGATTTGATTTGTTGGAGGTGCCATCAAATAGGGCACAAGAAGTGTGAAAGAAAGATCAATCCTTTGAAGGAGAAATAAGAAGATATGGAGGATTCAACTGCTAGGATTTCTAATTGTGAGGGTAGCATGTATCTCTCTTTAGCATGTTTGTTAGAAATGTCCATGATGAGGCATGGTTGATTGATTCGAGAGATTTCTTCCATATAACTTCTCACTGGGATTGGTTTGTGGATTATGAAGAATCACAAGGTGGAAAAATATTTCTTTGAGATAGTTTCGGTTATGAAATTGCCAGACATGGTACTAGAAAATTCTAATACAAATATGGAATGGAATGGAACTTACTTTTAGTGAGCCAAATTTCTAATGCATGCATTGATACAATCTTCCCCAAAGGATGTTGTAGATTGGTTTGTGGGGTTGTGGTTTTGGCCAAGGGTGCTTGGCTTGAAACTTTTTATAAATTGGATGTGACCACTTCAGTCATGGGTAGTGGTAATGTAGTGTCTCTGGAAAATGAAAAACCAATGACATCATTGTAGACATCAAGCATGATGCTATGGCATCATCGGATATGAAATTTTGGTGAAAAAATCTATGAGAGCTATGCATTGAGAAAATTGGCCTTGGAATTAATGATTTGAAGGACTCTTGAGTTTTGTGAGGCATGTGTGCTTTGAACATAGAATAGAGTTTAATTTTTCTTGAGTAATAACAAATCTCAAGAGGTGATTGAGTTGGTGCATTATGATATTTCCGGGCCTATGGATGCAGTCTTCATTGGAGGATATCACTATTTTATCACTTTCATTGATGATTTCTCATGGAAGTCATGGGTTTAGTTCATGATGAAGAAAAGGGAGAAGGTGAAGGTTATGAGAAGTGACAATGGTGGTGAGTATTTCTCAAATGAGTTCACGTGTTTTTGAAAATATCAAGGTACTGCAAGGTAGAAGACCACCCCACATACACTTGAGAAAAATGGTGTTGTTGAGGGTTTGAATTCAACCATTATGGAGAAAGCATGGAGCATGAAATAAAAAATTGGGTTGAGGAAAATATTTTGGGCTAAGGTGATTTCTACACCAAATAATTTGACCAATAGATCATCTAATTTAGTTTTGGATGACAAGACATAGGAAGGGACTTGGAGTCGAGAGAAGCCCTTTGTTTCACATCTCAAGGTTTTTGGTTGTGAGGATTACATGCAAGTACCTAAGGTGAATATGAAGAAACTTAACAACAACATAGTCGAGTGCATATTTATTGGATATACAAAAGGATTCAAGGGATACAAATATGGATTCCATCTACGCATCAACATACCCACAATGGGAATGTGATCTTTAAGGAAAATAAATCTTGTGAAGATTAGTGTGAAGAACTTGTATAAGTAGAAAAGGTACAACATGTAACGATTCTAGATTTTTAGCCTGACATTGAAGATCACACTGAACAATGGTAATATGAGTTGCATGCAAAAATTCCAAAGGAAGGAAATGAAAATCAACATGAAGAAAATTTGCCATTCGGATTAAATGAAAATATGCATCGTGAACATGATTAGCTCAAGATCAAGGGAAGAATTTGAGGACCCTTCATGAGTGAAAAAGACCTAATAGGTATGACTATGGGTGAATTGATTTTAGTTATTTTTCTTTATCTTCCATGGTTGATGAGCCAAGAAATGTAAAGAGGCTCTTAATGGTGAAGAGGCCCCTCATTGGAGGAAATCCATGGAGGAAGAAATGAAGGCCTTAGAACATAGCCATACTTGGAATTAATAAGATTTCCCTAAAGGAAGGAAGGAAGTTAGATGTAAATGGGTTTCCAAGAAGAAGTATAATGTAGATAGTTGTGTGGATCCATATAAGGCTCATTTAGTCGCAAAGGAATACTCTCAATTAGAGGGTGATGATTATAAGGATACCTTCTCTCTAGTGGCCAAGATGGTCTCTATTAGGTCACTATTGGAATTAGTAGTTTATTCTCATTTGGAAGTGGAGAAAATGGATGTGAAGGAAACATTTCTTTATGGTGAGATTAAAGAAGAAATATTCATGAAGAAACCAAAATGATTTGTGGTAAAAGGGAGAGAAGACATGGTGTTCCGGTTGAAGAGATAATAGTATGGATTGAAGCAATGTTCAAGACGATGGTGTCAATAGTTTTACAAACATGTTGTGGCACGAGGGTTTGTTATATGTGAATTGGACCATTATCTATATTGCATGCAAGAAGGGAATAACTACATTACTCTAGTCTTATATGTTGATGATATTATTTTGATTAGTGATTGTAAGAGGATAAAGGAGATTGATTCCCAATTGTCACGTGATTTTGACATGGACTTAGGTGAGATGTGCTATTGCATGGGAATTGAGGTGATGAAAGATCACCAAAACAAGAAGTTTTACATTGGTTGAAGAAATATTGTGGAAAACATACTTGAGCTCTTTAGGATGGATAAATGTAAACTGATTTGAACTCCATCTCAAGTGGGAGTGAGTTTGTAGACTAACATGAGTCTTAAGAGAGAAAAAAAGGAAGAGAAGATGGCCAAAATGTCATATGCTAGTACAGTTGATAGCCTTATGTATGCAATGGTGTGCACAAGATCATATATTGCACATGTAGTAGAATTTGTAAGTAGGTGCATGGAAAATCTAGGGAAAGATGATCCAAAAATATATTTTTAACGACAATGGTTGAGTTATTTTGCATGTGTTAAATTACCATTTAGGAAACTAATGAAAGAGGAAGAAATAATGAAGAAACATAACAACCATATAAACATATACAGATCCGAAATAAAGAATGAGGATCAACAAACCATAAACACCAATATGATAACAGAGTTCGACAATCTCGCCTACATCTCTGTGCCTTTGTCTCAGTGGGTGAGGCTTTCTTATTTCTATTTGAATATTTAACAGTACATCGCAACAGTGTCAAAAAGGTTTCAAACTGATCTGGTCTTGTTCTACCAGATCTCTAGAACCCAAAAAAACAGACGGCACTGAAATCGGATGACTAGAACTCCCACAAATGGCCCACAAAGGTGCTTTCCTCAACAACTTCCCTGCATAAAAATGGCTTTGGCTTGGAAAATATTCAGCATAACCCTGATTTGAACCTATTTTATGGATTCAAGAAGCCCTGGTTTATATAGATCTGAAGTTGGTAACAACCTCCCAACTTCTCCCCAAGATCTGGCCTAAAAAAGGGCCCAATATCCCCCCAAAATGACCAAAATCTCCAAATATCAAGCCATAAATCAATAAAAATCCATATTATATAGTGTAAAACCCACTATATATTAAATATAGGGCACAACGCCCTTGTGGTCCGGCCCCTAGTCATATTGGGTGCCTCCATGTGGTCGCGGGCTAAGCTGGGTGCACTGGCCCCTTACCTGTTCTGCTCTTGGTCGTGTGGCACATCCTTGGAACCTTGGGCTAGTATCCACGCGCTAAGCCCTCGAGTTACAAGCCTATGGTTATGCCCCTAGTCGGCGGGCTAGCCCGACCAACTCGGGCTAACCCCTTATTCGCGCCAACAAACAAATTGTGGAGGTCGGGTCATATGGTAAAGGTCTTTTTTTAAAGGAGGAATTGGGGGCTATGCCCAACACACCGCGCACCAACTTCTAAGTAAAGGGTCACCTGTTGTATCATAGGAACCGGGGGATATCTCCAAATCTTAACCAAGTGCGCCATAAAACATAGAAGAGTCACATTGGTATGGACATATGGATATGTGTCGGGGTTGGGGTTAGGCCCCAGCCCTTTAGTTCCTCACGTAACAGACCTTGCAAGCTTAAATATTAGTGGAGAGCTATAGGGTTAAGAACTAAAGTGAGGGCAGGCTGGCTAGATGGCTAGCCCGACCCTGCCAAGTCGTTCGTCTGGTTGGAGGTCGGGGGTTCAAATCCTGTGAACTCTAAACATTTTTGCAACAAACTTTAACCAACCAATGGGTGTCATGTGGCAGCCCATGTCTGGGCCATGTGGCACCTTCCCATTCGCCCGATCTAATGCCATGTGTCAATCGCCCATCGGTCCAGTTTTTTGCCCAGCTGTCAGCCCAGACACCTACCACTATACCTACCACGTAAGTCATACGGGCGTGCCATGTGTCACCCTTGCAGCGGTGACAGGTGTGAGTCCCTGATTGGTCTAGCGGTGACACATGTCAGTCCCTGATTGGTCCACCTGTACTTGCCTAGTCAGTAGCCTGTCCATGTCATTATACGGTTAGCTGCCATGTGTCACCTATACAGGATGCCATGTCAACATCCACTGTGCCTTTCCATGTCAGCTTTATGGTCGTATGGCATGCATAGTCAGCTGCCATGTGGCACTGTACGGACTGTACAGTCATCATTGTTTTCCCTGTTTGGCAAAACAAATAGATCGTGATATCTAGGGAATACGACATCCATTTGAGCCCGTTCAAGTTGAGTTGGGTTCGTATCAATGAGGCCAACACACATGTCCGTTTTGATGCCATTCCGAGAACTTTGAGTTTTAGGCCTTTTTGAGCCCCATCCGACTCTTGGATCCAATTCTGGATCAAGAGACCATTACACAATTTTCAAGAGGATCTTAAATTTCTTATGGGGAACTAATGACTATGTTGTTTTCTAGTAGGGAGATGGGAGAAAGAAGATTCAAATGCATGTATTTATTGACACTAACTGCACAGTGATGTGGACAATGCAAAGTCCACTAATGTATACATATTTACATCATTTGAATAAGTTATGAGTTGGAATATTAAGAGGCAATAAGTGGTTGTCCATTCTAGTACTGACACATAGTACATTGCAACTTTATACTCTTTGAAGGACATTGTTTAATTGCACTAGCTATGTAAATATATTGAACTCCATGTCTATCAGTTATAATAATAAAAGTACAATTGTTGTGGCAAATAACCCCAAGTTTCATCCACAGACAAAGCATATCGGGGTGAAATTCTACTACAATAGAGAGGTGGTGGAGTCCAATAAGGTAACTATACTCAAGCCTAAGAATTAGGATAATGTTGTAGATTCTTTAACTAAAGCTGTGGATGGAAGAAAATTTGCTTGGTGTAGGGGTAAGGTGGGGATTCAACTTTGGTTGATGTAAGTGCCAACTGGGAGATTGTTAGGATACTGTTAGTTACATCCTCTATGTAACTAGCAATTTCCATTTGTATATGGAATCTATACATAAATATTTGGATTGCATTCTTTTGTTTTAGAAGTAGAGTTGTTTCCCAATTGTATACCTGATTTTAAGCGTAGCATTATTTCTACATTTCTACATTCTTTGTAAAATAAAATAAAACAAGACAAACAATCATTTGTCCCTAGTGAGAAAAACCTTTATCATTGTGTATGCTTCTTTCTTATCACTACTCTAATATTTTGAATTTCCTATTTATGTTGAATATCTTTGTGTTATAGATTATTCTCCATTTACTACAAATTACTCTCCAAAATTAATACTTTCTAGATCTTTAATTAGTGTCCCTCTTTTAATTATATACATCACCAACAATTATAAAAAAAAAATATATATATATATATATATATATATATATATATAATCAAACAAGTGTTACTATGTTACAATGGTTTCATGTGTGTGACACTAATCTAATCAAACAATTGTTACGCTATAGTGAATTTGTATCAAACTTGACGTTAAGGAGTGAGGATGTTCAATGACACGGGTTACAAGAATTCTTTCTATAAGGCAAGAAGAATGTACTTTTTCAATAGGGATGGAGAAACAACAATAATGAAGGCTTAGGGATTTGAGCATAAATAGTTTTGGAAGTGCGGCACTATCACAAACACCATGATATTTTATAGGGAATGGATATATGTGGAGATATAAATCATGGAGGTAGAAATAATCAGATGGGAAAGTATTACAAGGAAATGTTTTAGGATTCATATTTATTTTAAAGTGTATAAATTTTTGTGAATTTTAGTAATTTTTAAAATATCAACCATAAAATATTTGGTTATATTTTTGTAAAAGTACTCAAATTTCTAAGAATTTAATATAGTTTTTAGAAAATTTTGGAGATTTTTGGAGTAAAATACTTTTATCTTATAAAATTTGGGCAAAGCATTTTAGAACCCTAGGGGAATTCACCATGTATTTTACAAGTTCTTGCTTAGTGAATGGTTATACATATTTAGAATTTGTTTATAACACTTTTTGGACTAGTGTTGCATAGAATATCTTTTGCCCAAGTGGGAAAATCCAAGATGTCTTGATCTCTAGTGCATAACCTCTCTCTTGGATGATCTTTTCATGCTTTAAATTTGAAATTTCTGCATTTTTTGTAATCATAAAACAAATTTAGAGGTCCAAGGATACCCTTACTCTTGTCCTCTCTTAGCATATAATATATCGTTAGTCACAAGCACACATTGCACCATTGATTCATGCTAAATGTCTTCACTCTTTGTGCCCTAAAGTAGTTTAAAAGTGGTTCTAACCTCTTTAAGTTTTATTCGTTAAGTGAGAGATATAAATGCAGATCTAAAAATTGATAATATCATTTATCCTACATATCATATTTGGCACACACATCCACTAGCTCCCAACTCTCTCTTTCAAGTGGATTATACTTGTGGTTATTGCTATTGTTCTAGTTGTATATTTTTAAAACATTAAATAACTTACTGGAATCCTTGCTCATTGATCTTGTTATGTATATTTTGGATTCATTGAAGTATATCATAAGTTTGCGTGGTTTTAATTTTCTTAAAGAGGTTTACTTTCTCAAATAGGGATACCCCCTTTGAATTATAAGAGCTAGCCTAAAGTGAAAGGGAAAATGTATTAAGGTGACAGTGGTGCACTTCCCAATTTGTTACCTTAGTTAGCACATGTGTTGGGTATTTTCACAAAGATTCTAGTTCAAGCAGTAACACCTTCCATTATTTGATTGGTAAACCATAATCAATTACCAAGATGATCACAATGCATTCTAAAGCTAGGGAGCAACATTTGGCACACCTTAGAGAAGTTTTTAATAGATATAGAATGTATGGTATATTTTTAAAACACAAAAAATGTTTCTATTTAGTCTTAAAGGTAAATTATTGTTAATGAGAGTGATTTATGTGGATTTCAAACAAATAAAAGCTATAAATGAATTGAAACCTCCGTATGACTAAAAGGGTTTCGATATTTCTTCGAAAAAAATAAACCTTATGTAGAGATTTGTTCTAGTATATGCTTATGTCATAGAGACCATTATTGAATAGTTAACCTAAGATCAAGTTCTTTAATGGAACCCTAAAGTTCAACAATACTTTACGAATATCAAAGATGCAATCATGATCTCCCCTATTTTGATTAGTCTTGATTTAGACAAGGAATTCATATTGTATTCTTTTGGGCGAAGTAACCATAACTTCTATCCTTATTTAAAAAATAGGAAGATAAAGAATTACCCATCTCATTTATGAGCAAGGGATTGCAAGATTATGAATTAAGATATTGGCCAATGGAGAAACAAGAACTTTCCTTGAAAGTTCAACATTTTATATCTTATCTTCTCTCAACCCACATAATATCCTACTTACATTTCCCCCCAGTCAAAATGATGCCAAGCCAACCTCCAAGGGAATAAATATGGGCTAATTGTTTAGTGAAATTTCAAGAGCATGAAATAGAGATTAAACCATTGAAAGTTGTTCAAGTTCATGGTTGGTGTAAACTAATCATTAGTGTTGAGGGAGTGATCATTGACCTTGAAAATATACTAGATGGAGAGCACACTCAAGATTTTTTGATATCTAGGTTTGAATGATATAAGGACATCATCTTTACTTAAGATCAAGATAGTTCCCAATTGAAATGTCAGCCAAGTAAAAGAGGGATTTGAAAATGAAATATGTTTGGTATGTATTTCTTTTTGAAGTCCTTTTCAGAAGAAATTTTGATGAAATGTTGGTAAGATGTTTAGGGCTATTGAAATTTGTTGAAGTCATGAAAAAGATGCATGCATGTGGGGAGAATTTATCTCGATTAGTCACATCTCACAAGGTGATTGGGGTGGAATTCTATTGGCCCACACTTTTCACAAATGCATATAAGAAGGTTATAAGTTTCCTCACTTGTCCAATTTTTTTAGGAAAAATGAAGAGAATTGTTATTCCTTTGAAAGAGATTAGAAGAGAAGTTGCCTTTGTACAATGGGGACTAGTTCTTATGTGTCCACTAAACCCAAATTCAATTAAGGGCCATACATACATCATTAATTTGAAAGATTATTTCACAAAATGGCCCAAATATATGGATTTAAAGGTTTCTAACTCTACTCAACATGTTCAAGTTTTAAAAGAGAACATTGTATCTAGATTTGGAGTCCTAGATAAGTTCATTACCAATA
>JASDQU011379739.1:21047-39845 GCA_032191745.1 Picea mariana | reverse complement strand
TCTGTTGACCAATCCGCAAAAAGGGATTTGGTCCTATTACAATATCCGACATGATCAATCCACAATGGGGATTGATCCTATGAATAAAATATTAATAATAATAAGAATACTCTTTGCAGTTACATTATTTCAACATAAATAAGCAATGTCGTAACGGATTCCTCCAATGGGCAGGAATGCCTCAATCAATACGATTCGGGTCGTTATGGCGCGGTCCCAACGGTCCAACGGCGATCTTTCCGTCAATAACTGTGTTTCTCACGTTCTGGAGTGTCATTCTAATAGTCGGGACGCCTCCAACGGTCATATAGCTTCGTCGTGGCGAAGTCACATTCTGTGCGGTTCTGTTATTTCAGCAAGGTTCAAGTTTTGCAAGCATGCTTTCTGCGAAGTCTTCTTTGGAACTTCCTGTAGTTTTTTTAACTTTGTTTTCTTCTTACTAAGCTTTCTTGCCTTCTTTCCTGTGATCTGAGTTTCTGGATTCCTCTTTCCATTCTTATTATTACTTTCTCTTAGCCTAGTAGCTTCGCACCACTGATGTTCTTCCAAAGGGTGCAAAGGTAATACCTCTTCTCTTATGAACTCTAGGGTAGGTATTCTTCTTTCTTGCATGGATAAGTCCTTCAAACCTTCATGTGTTCTTTCAACTTCGATAGTTACTTCTCTTGCCTTTTGTTGCTTCAACTTATCCTCTTGTTCTTGTATTAGTCGCTCTATTTTTCTAGCCATGAAGTCCCTTAGTTCTTGTTTTTTCTGTTCTGTAGCTTCCTCCTCTGCTTTCCTTCTGATCTGATCCTTCTCATTCCAAATCTTTCCTAACAAAAGTGAAAAATGGTCGTTGTTCTCAACAAACTTAATGACTTCAAATTCTTCTTCAGTTGATGTTTCATGGGCAATCATAGGTACATTAGTAACTCGTCCACATAAGGTTGTCATCTTTCCTTTAAACAAGCCTATATTTCCCAATGAAGGTATCATAGCAAGCTTTCCCAAAATTTCCCAAGTGCTTTCTGGCATGATATTCACATGTGTTTCTTCATCCAATACACAGTCTATGTCGAAGTCTCCTATTCTTGTTTCTATGCATTGTTTTTCTTTCAAGATCTCTGGTAAACTGAAGTTTCTATGATCATTCAGTGTTTCTTTCAACTGTAATAACATAGTCTTTGATTCTTTTTGTTTCTCTAACATATCCTTAGCCTCTTGTCTTTCTTTATAGTTGTTTTGTCTCATGTTCATTTTTTCAACTTTAGCAATCATCCTTGGGCAATGCTCAACCTCATGACCAATAGTTTTACAGCAAAAACAAATAGGACCTATACTAGGGCATTCCTTAGCAAGATGTCTCGACCTTCTGCAATTATAGCACAATGTCAAATCCTCTCTTTATTTTAAACGATCCCCAACCTTTCTTGTACTGCGCACTAGGATCACAATGATGGACCTGCATTCTACAAAAATTATTTTTAGGTTCCTGCATCCACTTGTTAGTCCAAAAATTCTTTCTATGCATAAGAATAACATATATTTCACTACCTCTATCAATTTTATTCAGATTCACTCTTTCTTCTAACTGTGCCCTAGTTCTTAGATTGGGACAAAATCTATCAAACATACCTAGATTCATACTTTCGACAAAAAAATGTCCACTTATCTTACCTTTATTAAAGCACAACACTTTAAGATCTTACCTCTTTTCTTCAAATCGAGCTTCCCTCCTTAGCACACAGTTTCGCAAATCAAGTAGAGTATTGTGCACTATAGCAACAAATCTACGCATAGAGCTTTCTCTTTCTTCAGTTCCCAGCAATCACAGTTTCAGGTCCTGGCAACAGAACCATTTGTTGGCACAGGGGCAGATCCAGAGTTCAACACTTCAACAATGCACCAACAAAACCCCAACTACCGGCTCTTTCAGTAACACCTGTGAAGCAGATGAAGTCTCACCCAAGGTAGAGGCAGGGGGTTGCAAGACTCAAGTGTCTACAACCTAGCTGGGACACAGATCTGTGATTACAACACTTAACAGAGCACTTAGCCAACCACCTTTGAAATATCTTAAATCTTGTTCATAATCTGTAACCACCATAATTCGTTTCTTTTCCCTATATACACACAAATATACTTGAATGATAATTCGCCTTCATATTATAATAAGGAGTCTTAAGCACACTTTTACTTGGCATCCTTACACTTCTTTACGCCATCCCTTACGCTTAAGGAGTAGAAGAGCCTCCCTTATAAAAATAAAATAAAAAATGATGAAAAATAAAAACAAATAAAGATAAGTAATAAACTTCTCCCACAAAGAATAGGGGGTCTCATCACGAGCCAACCTACCACGATCATAGGATAATAACATAAGTGACATTCCCACTATGGCTACCACACCAGGGCAATGGCCTTTGACATTTTTTTTTTTCGTCAAAGGACAAGGGGTCTCATCACGAGCTGGCTTGTTCACTTAAGTTACAATCTAGTGAGTGGCATTATCATCATCTCGCTACCAAACCAAGATAGTGGTATTTTTGGGAAAAGACGATTCAAATATTTATTAAGGATATGGGCTCATCGATGGATTAAAAGGMAACCCTGTCGAGGCTATGGACACGTGCTAGCAGCAGTGGCTCTGCCTGTGGTATAGAAGTTTACCTTAAAAAACACCAAGTTTTTGTGTGTCTCTAGATTTCCTTTACTCAATAACGAGGCTATCATTTCGGTTATATTCAATAACTCAGGAAAAGTAACAACATTATGATATGTGGAATATTTTTAAAATGAACAGATTTAATTTTTTTCGGCTTATTTTTCCTTAAAATGTTTTGAGCATAGGTACAAAAAACAAAAAATCGAATTTCCCACGAAAAATGACTATCGTTTATGATTATCGTTAAAATATGTTTTTTGAAAATTATACATGATTGTTCCCCACCGACGGCGGCAGCATAATTATTACCTCTCACTTGAAATACCTACACTCATTGCATTTGCCTACCCGGACGGTCGAGTTCGACCTCTACATTAATGRGGGGAGTGGATGCTCGACATGTTTTCCGATAAGATCGTAATGATTGTAATAAATGGAAAACCCACATTTTTATACACTTGATGTTCTCTGAGATTTTCTATTTTTGGTAATATTTCCTCCAAGTTGGTCTAACCAAGTTTGCAACCAAGAACGATAGTCGTTCTCATTTTCTCACRGAAATATGGGTGGCTGAAGTGTGCGCAGGGAGCCAACATTAATACAGGTAACTAAGCAGGCAAGAGCAATTCTACACCGTCTGGGGTGGACAGAGTACTTCAACCAGTTGCAAGGATATGATACGGACATCACGCTTGAATTCTTTCAGAACTTATAGGGAGAAATCTCCATGGTTTGAGATATACGAATTCCAGTTACTCTAGAAATCGTAGCAGAGGTTACAGGACTCCCTAACACACGCATTCAATGGACAGGAATATATACAGCGCTCAAAGAAGCTGTAGAATCTTTCGTAGACCCTGGAGAGGAATTGGATAAAAAGGGAAAGGGACTTAACCCCAACACTCTCAGCGAACCATGGAAAGAATTGGCAGGGGTAATTCAGAGGTACATCACTTGTGATGGACGATACAATGTAATGCAACCACGCCACCTCAAACTACTAGCAGCACTCAAACAACAGTTAGTAATCAATTTTCCATTCTTTCTAAATGCCATGTTACATGAGGTTGCTTTAAGAACACAGAAGGCCAAAGATCCTGTTACTATCATCAGCCACCATGGATTAGTTAAACTGATAGTAAATAAGGCCCCGAGTCAAACTCAATTAACCTGGGGTGATCTTATCGAGGCCAATAGACCTCTACAACTGGAACAACCTGAATTACATCATGAAGACCCACCACATGAAATTGAAGAGATATA
This sequence comes from Picea mariana, assembly GCA_032191745.1. NCBI lineage: Eukaryota > Viridiplantae > Streptophyta > Pinopsida > Pinales > Pinaceae > Picea > Picea mariana. Next base: position 35,935 of record JASDQU011379739.1, on the reverse strand, counting down.
GGAAGTGGAGGCCACTGCCCAAATAGAAGTTCCACCTCCTCAACCTAAAGTCGAGGCAGACCCCGTCCAAATTACAGAGACTCGGACCTCACAAGCAGAGGCATTAACGAGAAAGAGAAAAAGAGCAACAACTGCTCCTAAAGCCCCCATTGAGAGGAAAAGAAAAAGTAGACGGACAAGACAACTTGAAGAAATTAAGGAAATGACAGAACAAATTCAAGAAATGACTAAAGAAATCCAGGACACAACAAAATAGCCTGAAGAAATTCAGGACATTACAAAGCAATCCTTACAGGAAAATGTTCTAGGAATTGAGCAGACAGAACAAACCTCACAAGGAAATAGTCAGGAAGACACACAGCCAGCATTGGGACACTTGACAGAACAATTTTTGAAAAGCTATGAGGTAGAAATAGCTCAGGTTTTAGGGAGTTTAGGGACCTCAATTGATAGAGATACCAATAGGCCAGAAGAATACTAAGAACGAGCATCTTCTTCAAAACCTGTTGAAGACTTTCCTGAGATTGAAATGTCATTCCCAGAGGATGCAGAACAGGAAGTACCTCATCCTGAGGTAAGTAGCCATCTTGAACAAACAGAACACTTGGAAGGAACAGGGGAATAACTACCTGCTGACCAGAATGAAGAAGACCTTGAGACCCCTCACAAACAGAAATCAAGAAAAAGCCATAGGAGAATCAGAAAGATAAAAAAGGAAAACAAGTTGTTGAAGAGAAGGGCTACAAAGGTTGAAGTATTAAAGCAGAAAGTTGGCAAACTCGGGAAATTATTAAAGAGTTAAGAAAGCAACTAGAACAAGCCAACAAGGTCCATGAAAGAAAGAAAAACAAAAGGCCCAGAGTGCAAGGAAGAAACCCTCTTCCTAAAAGAGCAGTCACTACAAACTCTGTGGGGACACAGACAGACCCTGAAGAAATAATATCAGAGGATGCTCCGAATGAGGAAGTAATTCCTTTAGAAACACGAGAAATGGAAACCCAAACAATGACAGCAGAAGAAATGCTCCCTACAGAAACAATTGATGCAGATGTGCAGATAAATACCCCAGTCTCAGAGGAAATAGCTCAATCCCTTGAGCAAGATGCTACCATTAGGAGATTGGAGGAAGAATTGATGCAGTCCCAACAAAGCCTGATTCAAAACAAAAATGAATTGATGACTATGGCAGAGCATCAAGTATCTCAGTCTCAGGAATAGAGTGATATCGTTGATTGACTGGAAGCAGAGCTTATACAAGCCCAGCAAGCATTAACTCAATCCAGAGATGAGATGGACGCTATGGAAGAATATCAAGCATCTCAGTCTCGAGAACAGAGTGCCATCATTGATAGGATAAATGCAGAGTTGGTACAAGCCCAGTAAGCATTGACTCAACCCAGAGATGAGATGGTCACTATGGTTGAACATCAAAAGGTTGTTAAACAACTGAAGGACATGTCAGCAACAGAAAGTGAGACTTATGTTGAGCTCACCAAAGCCCAAGGGAAGGTGAAGAAGGTACAAAACCAATTGAAAAAAGCTTTGGAGCAAATCAAAGAGATTTGTCATGTCTACATTGATGCAATCAATTGCAGAGCTCCTACCACCAATTATACTTTATTTTTGTTGGAATGTTACCTGTTGTTGAGGGTGAAAGCCATCAGAGAAGGTAAACCAATTACATTTACCATTGTCCTTGAGTTTATTTCATGTTTCAGAGAGCACGAAGAAAAGGTACGATATTTTTTGTGTGAGTTATACTTCCATAACTTCATTCTGGAAGATAACAGAAAAGATAACCCTGGTCCCTTTATTGGGGCCATACATTTTCATGCATTCCTGTCCTTTACTAAAAAACAAATCAGGTGGGCTAAAGCTCACAAAACCTTCATGAAGAGTGAAACTGGGTTAGATCTCTAGATCAGAGGGGAGACTCCAAAGTCCTTTCCAGGGATTATGCGACATAGAACATTCATGAAAAGGGAGGGGGTCGTGGACTCTTTAGCCCCTATCCATCGACAGGTTATAAGTTCAGACATCATATATTTTAGAGAACTCAAAGAAGAAACTCTTGCTGCTTCCAAGTTAAGATGGGATGCATCCTCCAATGAAGTCAAAAGTAGGGAACCCTTTGGTTTCAGGAATTTCTTTGCAGCTACCTTCAGAGTGGAAAGGTATTCCAAAATGCTCCAGGAGGAAGGACCTGCTTGGATTGGGTGCAGATATAATCCCCCTATTATTTGGTTTCCTCCAGAAAGTTACCAGAAAGATTATCAAATTAATAAGAAGAGGGAGGACACTGCTTTTGGAGAACTCAAAAGAAATAATGGGTTCAGTAAACCTGGTGAACCAACATTTCCTCCTTACAGCATCACTGCTTTACATGTAAGATCTCATCTTGCATGAGGACATGCAAGAAGGTAAGCTTGGGGGTATGTTGGGTTATGAAAAAAGTACAAATATCCTCCTTATTCCCACAGTTCATAATGTGATCTTGATTGACATTTCTGTTAATTAGGGATAAATAAGATAGAAAATGATTAATATGTCTTCTAGTGATATTATTGAATTATATTAAATAAATTCTAAAATACGATTGGAATTGTTTGATTTTGTTACAGGAATGGATAAACATTGTCAAACCCGTGATAGCAAAGGAGATCTTGAAGATGCGTAAGCTATGGAAGGTTGAGGACTTTTGGCACAAAGCAGTTTTGAAGATGATTGATTTTCTATCTTGTAACTTTATAATAGTAAAGCAATCTTGAGGATCTCTCGATCCTCGAGATGGCTTAATTTACCCATATTATTGTAATATATAGAGGGTAATAGATCCTAAAGGGATAATCTAAGAATTGTATCCAAGTATTCAGAACTCAAAATTGCCCTGCGCAAGCAGTTTTTGTAAATGTTGTACCAGCTATGGAATCAATAAAAGATTTGAATGTTTTCACCATTTCTACATACTGAGTTTCTAGTAGCAGTGCTTCTGAGGACCAAGGGCCCAGTCTAAAGGAGTTACTGTCTCAATCTGTAATTGTATCAGTTTGATTTATGTTATGTGATTCAAATCTCTTTCACAATAGTCAAGATGAATGCACAAGTGTGTTAATGATTTTATGTTGTTTGCGTACAGAAGATAGACGTTTCCCCTTGGTGTTAGTGATTGTTGTTCCAACTTCCATTACTGTAGTTTACTGCTTGACAGTTCCTCACATTTTCATACGCGTTGTTCATTTTACTTAGATTCGCAATTGTTGTTCCTTTCAATTAAGTTACATTTGTTGTTCATTTTCGTTAAGTTACATTTGTTGTCCCTTTCGATTAGATTACAATTGTTGTTTATTTCCACAGATAAAGCAATTCGCTATTTCCTTTCCAGCAATTTGATTCATAGTTGATAGTTGATTCTGCAAGTCTTTACTTATATTCAATTATTGCATCTTAGTTAAACGAATTCAACAGATTAGTTAATTCCTTGTCATTCACAGCATGTTATTAATCAGATTTCAATTCTGTTAAATAGGATCTTAATCTCAGAATCTTTAATGAACATTTGAGGAACTTGATTGTTGATAAACTCATATTTGCTTTAACTACACGATTTTAGCCTCTACGCGCTCTCTGCATAGACTTTGTTGATATTCTTGAGATAAAAGACGAATCCTCGAGTTGATAAATTAATGTTAAACTAAGGTTGTTTTTAGGACATCTTTAGAGCTCAACAATAGGGGATCTGCGCACAGCACACTAGATCCACCTTCCTCAAAACCAAGTCAAGGCACAGAGCCAACTCCTCGATAGCACAAAGCCTCTTACAATCACTTGCACTTAGATTTGCAAGTCTCAACACACAGTTTGCACAAAAGCCAACTTAGACAGACTTCGCTCTAAGTCCTATCTACTTATTTATACATTTACAATGAGGCCTAAACATGGGTAAACCCATGGGTCGACATCCCATACTCGTTACATAGACCCTAATAACCCAAAAAGCTCACAAAACGAGTGAGAACCCATGATCTCAACTCCTCCTGGGCGCTCCATCTTTGACTAGCCTGTTGAAGTCCCAAAAATGGTCAACACGACCAATGTTTTCTCAAAACTTGGTCAAGGGAAAACAGGACATGTGCTCATTGTAGAGTGCATGAGAATCGTAGCATCTCTTGATAGACATGTGCCTACACTGTAACAAAAAACTATAAAATCTAGGGTGGTTCTATCACCCTTTGTTCATATACATCAAAACCAAAAAAAAGAAAACTAATCTAAAAGAAAATTTTAGCATTTTTTCAAAAAAAAAATTAAACTAAGTATGAAATCAATATGCAAGTAGAGCAAAATGAAATATGAAATGCATCTAAACTAACATGAGGAATCAAGATGCAAATGCAACGAAAACAAGATGACCTACCTACTTACCTGGGGCTTGAAGAAGTCATGTGACCTGAACATAAGGTCGGAGAAGAGATCCATCCACTGGTAATGGCATCTTTCTCCCATCCAAGGCTGTCAAATAGTACTTTTCTTTATCGGACTTCTTCTTGACGATGTAAGGGCCAAGCCATGAGTTGTCATCCTTCTGGTCATATTTGGGCTTGCCCTTCTTGTCCCACATCAACGCAATACTTCCTTCAATGAAATTGATGTAAGGTATATTCTCAATGTATGGATAGGAAGGAGGTTCTGCGTTGACTTCCCTTTTGATGGCTTCTTCGCGCTCTTTATCTTCTTTCTTCAAAATTTGGATAGACAATGGCTCTTTCCCCTAAAACTTTGCAAGTTTTTCTTTGTATTTATTTGTCCTTGGGAGGAGCATGTCTATAGAGTCTTCCTGCATAAAGGGAAAGTCTTGTGGATTGTACTCAATGGTGTATGGGACTTCATCAAACTCACCTCACTTGTGTAGTTAGGACCGTTGGGATCAGTCACATGCTTGTCATCTCTCTCTCGACTGTATAATACATCAAGAGTGCCATCTCCCATGGGAATGTGTCCATGGGTAAGGTCCATGCTAAGGGAAGCATACCAACTCCTCAATAAGAGCATCCAGAACATTGATCCCTATTATGTTCATGAGGAGGTTGATATGTGGAAAATCAATCAAAAAGACCTCAACGTCCTCACATAACCCATAAACCTTGACCCTTTTAGAATCAATGCCACAACGTTTCCATAGGGTTGGGTTGTCTTCAAACCAAGTTGTTCCATCACCTTCAGTGACATGACATTCATAGAAGCCCCTGAATCAAGCATACAGCTGTTCAAACGKAGGCCATTCATGCCTAATGAAATATAGAAGGGAGGAATTTTGTGTCTTTGTCAATCAAGATACATAGTGTTCAAAATAATAGGAAGGTCTTACTTCTCGATCGGTACCTGTAATAACTTCAAAACTTCCCTCCTTATAGAAGGGATCTTGCACATCTCTATCATTGGGACTATCATATTCAGTTTTCCAAACATGGATGCAACATCTATTTTCAACTAGATCTCATATGTGGGAGTTGACATATGAAGCAACTCATGTAGTGGAGATGGAGGTGGTGGGACCACCTTCTCTGTTGATGGAGGAGTGGCAGGTTGTGATGGAGGGGTTGTAGTTTTATTTCTTCTAGTGTAGGTCAAATATTCCCTCTTCCTTAACTCCTTTTCATCGTTTGTCAACTGATTTAAGGCCCGGAGTCTCCCCTCTCTTTAGCCTTGTCTTCTAGCTTCGTTGATCTGTTCATGTGTGACTTGTTCCTATTGGAAACTATAGATCATATCCATGAAGTTCAAAATGTCGGAAGGATCCTCATCTCATCGGGGACACTCATCTTCTTTGTGAGGTTCTTGGCATGGAAGGCACCAAGCTTCTTGTTCTGTGTCAAGCATCCCAACTGGTTTCAAAGTATCAGGGGCCTTTGCCTCTTGTTGAAGCCTTTCTTTCCAACCTGTGGCATCTCTCTGCTATCTAGTAAACTGAGGTCTAGAGGAGGATTGATTTCTTTCCACAGTAGTCAAATGGCCCATGATCTGGTTCTGTACCTGGGAAAATTGAGTACTCCAAGGATATATTCTCTAGAATTGGTAAGGGCATTTGTCACACTCTTTCTATACAATTATGGTCTTATTTTGTGAAATCTGAGTGATATTTGTATGTTGTTCTGCATTAATTTTCTTCATTTTATATCAGTTACAGATCAGTAATAAGTAAACAATTAACTCGTACCTTCACCATAACTCAATTAGACATAGCACTAGTTTACTAATAGCGGGTGAAGTGTTTTCATGTTGTGATAGGGAAGCCTCTCGTAGTCCTTCATGTAGGAGTTGGGCTTAAAGAGTGGGGACTCATGCCGAGGTGACAGTGGGCACTTGTCCTGTGTGGTACCACCTTAGCACCTCGACAAACCTTGACGAGACTATTAATTTGTGCGGTAACAGGACCCATCAGGGATATGTAGTGAATGTGAGGCGGTTATGGGGTTTACTTCTAGGCATGGGGTCATTAACATGCAAGATAATGTATGGAGTTACCCTTTCCTTGACGCTTTTTGCATTCCAAACCCCTTATTTTCCTTTTTCTTTATTTAATTGATTTGCAAATCCCCTTAAAAAGGTTTCAAGCATTTATTTGCAATTCCTTTACTTTTTTTATTTGGGATGTATTTCAAGTCCTCTTTGATTGATAATGTGTTTATCCTCATTAGGACTAGGGGTGATGGCCATTAATGAGGGGGTAGAGCTCAAGTATGGACTATGGATTTTGAATGTCCTCATTATCCCATTTCTTTTATTGGTTAGCTACAATCTACCTCAGGGCCTTTAGCCCCTTCTTCTCATAAGACAATGAAGTAGATGCCCTTTTGGTGTACATGTAACCACCATTACCTAAAAGGTGGGAAAATGGAGAGATCGAGGATGGAAAAGTGGTAAGTATGATCGAGAATGGTGTTCTACCCCTTTCAAAGAACCACTAGTAGTACCCCTTTTCCCCGGGAGTGACAACACGAGACTAGGATGCCTAGGATGGCCACCAAGGTGAAACAAAACAAAAAACATAAATTATGAGCTTATGATTCATTATCCAACTTCAACCTATGATCATTACTCAAATGCCCAATGTATTAAATATGACACTTTATATAAAACTAGGACTAATGTACCTCATAATGTGTTGGAACACCATCTCCCAATGAGCCTTGTTGATTGAGTGTGATAAGCCATGATGATGAAGAAGAGGCATCTAAGGGGGGGGGGGGGTTGTTGTGCTTCCATATGTGGACGATGTTGATCATTATCATCGTCGGGATCATTGTCTTCATTGCGGGCCATGAGACGTGATCTCCTCTAGTTACCCCTAGGTGAGAGGGGGTAACAAGGTTGACAAGGGTCATTTTCCCATGTCAACAAGTACCAAGATGTACGCATAAAAGGTAAACTCTAAACAAGAAATAGGGATAGGTAGTGGTACTATTCTATGCAAGAAGAGAAGCACTATTCTAGACTAGAAATAAAAGAGGAGCTAGCACCATCATTGTAAACCATCAAGAAGGTACCAATATAGAGCGTGAGAATGTTCTATAGGGAATGTTTGGGCTAAGTAATGATAGGGGGGAAGTCGGGTGCACTGTCTAGAGCTCTCCTAACATTCAAGTCCGATGACAAAAATCCAGTGATGGAAATCTAACTAATTGACCTAAGTTGGAAACCAATCCCACCCCTAAATCGAGCATTGATAAGTATGTATACATGACCTCACAATAAATCTTGGCTGTTTCCCGAGGGAACAAGGGAGGGAGCATCATCTAACTAAACTACTACTCTCTTTACCTGTGACTACAGTGTCTAGAAAGCAATTGACACCTCTATCATCAACATGGACTAGAAGAAAGATCTGATCAACTCAATGGATTTTTTCCCTAAGGATTTGCACAAGGCCTACCATCTAAGAGTAACTACCTATCAAAGATAGAGAGAAAAGCAACTGTATTCCAAGTAACAAAAAAATATAGCAAAAGTCTCTCTTGAATCTCTGTATAAATAGTGAAATCTCCCCCAAATGTGATAGTATCTGAAGCATCTCATCTCATCATCTTGGAGAGGAGGCCTTGTGAATCTTGATTTCTATGCTTCATTACAACCATTATCATCACAGTATAATGACTTTCTCAGCATGGCTCAGCGTGTTTCTTTTGTGAAGAAGACTACATCCAATCAATAAACTGTATTTTGCATATAGAATTTTGTTTCTTTACATTCAAGCATAAAAAGAATTTATGAAAATGTACATTACTTATAGCGGGTTGTCAATTTATGATTGGTTTTTGAGGAAATTAGTTTCAACTGGCAATGTAACAACAATCAAGGTCTGTCATGTCCTTGGCTATTAAAGTGTTCAAGGTTGTTATACCTTGTTATTATATTATAATTATTACATCCCACCATATCAAGGAACTTATTACTAACTCTTCTCACACAACTTATCTGTAAGAACTCTTTTTGAAAGGAAGAAGACATGAAAATTATTTGTGTAAAAATTTGTGTTTTTTTATTTGTAAAGTTTCTGCAGAGTCAAAGTCATACTCTTACTCTCCAGTCTTTCTAGTTGTTCACTTAAGCCAAGTCTGGCTACTATGATGTCTGGATTTAATTTGGGAAACTACAGTTCCTGAACAAACCATCATTCCACCAAAACCATACTCCCCTCTTCAAAATATTCTCCGTATAAGTGGAGAAAACAGATTCTACAATGAAAAAGAACTTTAGAACAAAGGAAATAAAGAAGTCATTCTCCAAAAACTCCATTATGTTAAAGAAATCCAGTTCAGAAAAGCCTGATGGGTGAACCACAAGCGACTAAACTTGCAAATTAAAGCAAAGTCAGGAAAATAATCAAATTCTTGACTAACTAAGGCTGCATCTACCTAGAGTACTACAGACTCTAGACCGCGGACAGGTTGGAATTAAGGTTTCTCAATACTTTTCTAAGAACTCTCTAGAGGCAGGTAAACGTAGGCCTGTACTCCTTATAAGCAACTTTAGCTGGATGAACAATCCTGACAATATCATTGTTAGAGGCATCTCCAAGTTGGAGGCTGCAGACCCGTTTCATAAGTGAGCAAGGATGAGAGACTAATGGCACTTTCTAAATTACATTAGGACAGAAAAAGCAAAACTTATGCACCACTGCCAAACCTAGTTCCACATTCAAAATTAACCTTGGAAGACTGTTGTTACTGCAATATCGTTAGGGATAGTTATAGCAGTAGCTTGTAAACAAATTTTAAATGTGGCCTTCTGCATGTCCTATTTTTCTCAGAGCTCAAACAGTTGATCCATTAGGGGGGATAGATACATGACATTAAGAGAAGATTGAATCCAAAGAATAGGTTCTAGATGCATGCTAGCTTTCTTCAAAATTCTTATTACTTTCTTCATCTTTGAATATATTGCATAGCTTGTCATTAAGATTCATCTAAACTTGCAAAGAGAATTATATTGGTTTTCATCCAATTTTCAAATCTAGGCTTTCTGGAAATATCCATTTGCAGTTCCTGTTTGTGCTGTAGAATCTCTCCCAATGAGATGCAGTAGAACCCCGAAGCCTTGAAGTTGCCTCTCCAGCATTGAAAAAATGTAGAAACACAAAGAAAACAGTTTAAGGTGAACAGAAGATATTTGGAGTGCAAAATAGTTGATTAAAGAAGGGCATAGACATAATATCTTGCAGATGGGAAGCCACAGAGAATGCAATTCACAAGTGCAAGAATATCTCATGTCTAGGCTGTAATTTACAGGGGTAGTGGAATGCACATGATTTGACAGTTAATCGGGGAATGAAATGTTTTACATTATGCTTATATGATATCTCATGGCATCTATGTATATGCATCTTTCCTCTTTAAAATTAATGTTCCTAAGTTCCTAGAGAACAGGGAATATAGATCTAAAAAATCAGGGAGTTGAAATCAATCTTCATTTCATAATTACCTGCCAAGGCCGGAACCATATACCTGCTGTTCCTTGGATTAAATGTGGATGCACGTTTAGAAAATCAGCATGGAAGGACAAAAGATTCTATTGCTTTCCTGTTTTGTTTCAAATGTATGTAATAAAGAAATAATCCTCTGTGAAGATACAGCTCCCAGTATGAGGCTGCAATGCAAAGTTGTCACAAGAGTTCTACGTTACTGTAAGTTTGAGTCATCTTTAGAATTGATTTCAATGAAGGGCTAAGTACAAGTTTGTGGTCATGTCTCAGATCAATTATTAGTTGATTGATGGACTTTTTGGATGATGTTGGGCCCAAGTGGATGGCATTATAAAGTTTCATGTAGCTAAAGCTTTATAAATAGCATTATTATATTTCATGTTATGAACTAGATTAATGTAGTTTCAAACCATATTTTAAAGAGAAGCACTGCCACTAATTTGGCTGTCTGGTAGGAAAACAAGAATTCTGCTGCAAGCATCCAGGATCTGGAACATACATGAAGAACTCTTCAGAGACTGTTTTATAGGCACAGCAATTTATAGTCATACAAGGCATTCTCACAAAGCATTTGAGTTTTCACTAATTCAATGTCTTCTCACCATATAGATTTCGGCTGTAGAAGGGAAACTCTAAAAGAAAAATCTGTTTAAACCTTTCAGGCAGTTTTCCATAAACTGTTGGTGGAAGCAGGACAAGTGGGCTGCAACGAAAGTAACATCAAGTCAAATTATTATGTAAAAGCATGCATGAAAGTAAGATCATGTCAAATTATTACGTAAAATCATGCATGAAAGTAACATCATGTCAAATTACTATGCAAAAGCATGCAAACTGAAAAGAACACAAGCAAGATAGATCTCAAACACATGCTTTGTTTGACATTCCAGCTTTTTATCAGCATCATAAAAATGGTTAAATGTATTCCACAAATTACCCCCATGAAGAAACACTGAAAGGGAATTTAACATGGAGAAGATGAACAATTTTAGGTAGCCAGAACAGACTTACGAAGATATATTTTGTACTAGGTTTATAATCATCTTATTGCCTTTAAGCTTTAACAATCATGTAAGGAAAACAATTATTGCCTAGTATAACATTGCATATTCATATAATGATTATTGAAAAAAGAAGCTATTCAGATGAGATTCTCTGGAACTGACCTAGTCTTCCTTTTATATTCTCGGTACTCTGTCAAGCTGCCAAACTTTTTATCTGCTGAATACTGCATATCATACATACAAAAATTTAATGATATGGAATCATTTACAGCATTTAATCTGTGATCTCAAACGTCTTCCACACAATATGTAAAGGCATGGATAATTTCAATGGAAAACTCAGGGGAAACAATCACCTCAAGCAATGGTATGCCACTGAGAAATAGTAGCAAGGCTGTTAGGAAAACTGGACCAATAACTGCTAACCATTTAGCACCCTCTAGTAGAGGCGTTGAAGCAACAAATACTCCCCACCATAATAAGATCTAAAAAAAAGCATGGCAATGCAATGCTTAGAAGATGACATAACAAAAGAAAGAACATAAAAGAGGAAATGTTGAAACTTTTCAAGCATTTACTGACCGACCTCACCAAAGTAATTTGGATGGCGAGACCACTTCCAAAACCCTATATTACACCATCTTCCTGTATTTGTTGAGTCTTTTTTAAATTGAAGTTTTTGTTGATCTGATATTGCCTCAATTAGAAAACCAACAAGCCACATACTCCACCCAATAATATCCTGGAACTGGATTCCGGGGTTTCCACTGCTCTCATTGACCAATGTTACTGGCAGCATTACAGTCCAAACCCAGACTACCTATCACCAATCAAAAATTTACAGCATGCCTTTTTTAGTGGTCCAATAAATAGCACACTCTTGTTTATGTTTTTTGTTACAAAAAACTGTTATATGCTTCTATAGAAGATGTTTAAAGTAAAGACCTATTGCAAGATAAAGAGACCTGAAAGCTCCAGAAGATTGCTAGCTTCCTTAAATCAGTGCGAATCTTATCAAATCTCCGATCCTCGCCCCATTGCAGTATTCTAAAAGTCCATAATTCCAAACAAAGGATGTTAATGAAGGGCAACAAGTAAGATGGATATCCTAAAGGGAGGATGCAGGATGGCATGAAGGAAAAGATAAAGATAAAGTCTAGATACAAAGACTGCAACAAACATACATACAAATATGTCCTTTCCTTTTTGTTTGAGATAAAATCCATCATATATTCAATTAATGCACATTAAACAATACATCATACAGCTTTACATTACTGGTCACTGCAGGGAAATGTGGGCCTCCCCTCCCGAATTAAGCAAAGAGAGCTGCTGTCTCTACTTTGGTAAGAGACTCCAACTCTTTCCTAAAAATTCCTTCCTAGCATGATAGTGTATGGCTAAATCTGACCTATAAGCCACCAATTAACCCAAAATAGCATTGTAGCATCTCCATTAAAGGTTGCCTGACACTTTTTCCACAAGAAGAAGATTCCTGTTGTACATATGGTATCCAAATTCCCATGTACTCTTTCCTGCCTATCTAACATCCACTCATCTACAAAAATGAGCACTTTTCATTGAAGAGGGGGCAACAAAAGTGAGGAATACTCAGCTGCTATCCATTCCAAGAATCTTTAAGCTACCTTCCATCGCCATAGTAGATGTTTGACTGTCTTAGGTTTCTAACAATCACATAACAACCATCTATGAGACCAGTGCGATTGAGTTTGTCCTTGACTGCAAGGCTGTTATTGAGAGAAAACCAACCTAGCTCTTTCCCAATTGGTGCACTTCTCGACAATATAGTTTCTTACCATTTGCACGTCCTTTTTAGTGCATTCTCAAGTATGATGAAGATTTGTCTTTGGGATATCCAAGACTATAATACGAAATTAATAAGGAAAGCATCTTTAAGAAGAGTTATCTGTAATGCATATCCACACTAGATTAGAGAGCAAGAATTTGCATCAATTTCCGTATAGTGCATCTAGATGTTCACAACTATACAAGGCAGAACTTATCCACACATAAAGATGCCAGTACAGACAGGTATCAGATCACATGTAAAAGCAAATTTTTCCCTAGCTATGGTCTTCATTAACTATGGTTTGATTCGAAACATAGAATTTGGAAGGCCTAGATGAGGAAAGAGGCAGCTATAAAGGTGCCTCTTTGATCAACACATTGATTGACCTCAATGGGAGACATTTGTGAAAATGGCTCTGTTGCCATCCTTATACACACTTGCAAACGTGAGCTAAGTCCTGCTCACTTAGTGTGTCCTCGAAGGCACAATGCCTAGGTTCAAAGTCCATGCTGTCACTTTGACTTGAACCTCTTCCATCTAGGCTAACTCCTAGGGAAGCCAAGGGGGGTAGACCCTAGTTACTAGATGAGGTTAATATTTAATGCTCTAGGAGTTGGTTTTAATTGGTTAAAAGGTCAGGGGGAATCTAGCCTAAGATGTCAATCAGCAAATGCAAGATGGGAGAAATACGGCAATAATGAGAGAGATAGAGAGAATGGGATGGTGAGAAACTAGTAGCATAACAATGCAATAATGAAAGGTGATGAAGGAGGGAGTGAGAGGTCTCTTAAATAGCTTGAGAAGCTAAGGAGACCCCTCTTGGATCTTCAACAAGTGTCAAACATCCAAGGGAAGAGACAACTCATGGAGAAAATCAACCAATGAGGTGATAGGATTTTAGGGTGAGGGGAAATGGCAAGAAGAGTTGGATGGGTTAAGAAAGCAAGGCAAGGAAGGGGCGAAAATGGCAAGAGGAGGGAAACCCATGCTTTCATCCAAAGCAAACTCCACCTAAGTATGAGATGTTTCCTTAATACGTGTGAATCTTTCCATTCACTCCAAAGACAAAGCGTAAGCCTTAAGGAAAATGCGTGGGAGTTGAGCTAGAAATGGAAAGGGCGTGGTAGGAGTGTGGATAGCACACTCCCAAAAGTTGTGTGACTCGCGGAGAGAAAGGACCCACGCTCATATTAAAAACAATCCTAACTTAAGTCGTGAAGTTTCCAAAACTAAAAGGGAAACACATGGGAATTGAGCATGATGTGAGGTAAGGAGTTGGTTGGCGTGAGGTACGTGATGTTGAGTTGGAGGGAGTGTGGAGTCCACACTCCTTAGAGGTAGGCGAGTGGGTAAGGATAGGGAGGTCCCACACATCAACAAAAGGGAAACTTCAACGTATTATGTGGGAGTGGGAGGGGGGACATACACTTAAATGAGCACGTGAGTTGAAGAGTATGTGAGGTTTGAGTGGAGGGCGTATGAGTGGAGGAAAGGGGGAATTAAACTTTAATTAAAGTGAGAGCTGAGATGAGGTGAGGGTGTGAGGTGTGGAGGGGACCACTAAATTAATTGAGCTATCAATCTTACGTGGGAGAAGAGGGACGTACCCTCATAAGGGGAAATAATTAAAATATAATTTTAATTAAATGTGGGTCTAAAAGGGTAAGTAAAGGGTTAGGATAGGTAGGTGGGGTCCTCTCTTCATCATTTGCCACTTATTTCACTTGATTTGGTCCTGTTATCCCCGATATCTAGGGATAACTAGGAGATCATGTCTCGAGGCCCACAGGTCCTAGACATGAAGTACCGAGAGCTGGATTGACCTGAGCATGGCCCTGGAGGGCCCATCCTTCTTTTCTTCGCCAGACTTATCCTGTCAGCAGTAGCAACATCCATCACCATCGGCTTGGACTTGCATCGGAGAAGACTCTTGCTCCATGAGGTAATTGGTCCAAGGTATCATGGTATGTGTCATGTTTGATCGTTATAACCTTCTTATATATGCATTAGGTTCCTTTCATTTCTGATGACTGCTTGGATCTTACACTAATCCACTTGACCATTGTTGGGGTGATTGATGGGGTGACTTAGCAAG
>JASDQU011379737.1:9203-22788 GCA_032191745.1 Picea mariana | reverse complement strand
GGTAATGGGTTGGATGAGTCATCCAACAAAATCTTGACTAGGATTATTAAGAATCTTCTGCAAGAAAATAAGAAAGCTTGGCACAAAACGATTATCTATGCGTTCTGGGCTGATATGATCACCACTAAAAGGTTTATTTATACATCACCTTTCAGATTGTATATGGTACAGATGCAGTTTTTCCTACCTCATTAGGATTGTTAGTGATGAGACTGTTGGAAGAACAGGAAGTTGAACCAAATGATGCTCTAAGGAGGATAAACCAATTAATCCATGTGCAACAAATGAGATAACATGTATTCAACAACTCACAACTACACCAAGATAAAATGAAAAGAGATTTTGACAAGCATACTAAGGGAGATGATTTCAAAGTGGATGATTTGGTACTGAAGTGGGATGCAAGGAATGAAGACAGAGGGAAACATGGGAAGTTTGATCATCTTTGGCTGGGATCATTCACGATTGTTGCATACCATGGGAACAATGCTTATTTGTTGCAAGAGCTTAATGGAGATCTCATTGGTGGAGGACCTATGAATGATAGGTTTCTCAAACACTATCTTTCTTAAAAAAAAATCAATCTTTCCATTTTAGATGAAGCATTTTAGATGAAGCATTTCAACTCAATAATCAACAGAAAATTGAAGCCTGAAGTGAAGGCCCTAAGTTTATGCCGAGTTTAGTCAAAGTTGTGTCAAGAGAGTCTTGTAAATGAGTTTGTTTGTCAACTTAGAGTCTTTGAATCAAATAAATCCCAATGGTCAGGAACTTGGTCTACTTTTATTTACTACCTCACTGGGAGGATAACATCCCCATTGGAGACAACTGTTAGCAACATGATTTTTGTAGCCTGAATTAGAGGTTTGTCCAAAAACATTCAGAGTCATGCCTTGATCTTGGAAAAAATCAAGACTTTCCTAGATGAGTCATAGTTAGTGTGTTAAATTTTACGAGGTTAGTGATCAAATTAAGAAATGATTGAAATTTCAAGTAAGGGGTTTAACCATAAGTTGGTTAAAATAATGTAAGGTTCATCATGTTTAAGTTGTAAAGGTCTACTTTCCTAAGTCTCGAGTCATGTCGAAAAAGTGGAAATTTTGTACCAAGGTCTAATCAAGTGGTTAGGATGAATGTCATGTCAAAAGATATTATGGGTCATCATTACCTAATCATGAAGTTATAAAAGTGGACAATCATGGCACTCCATATCATTTGTACCATTTCAAACTTCAAAGGAGTACCCGTTGCGCAAGTTCACTGCACAAATATTTAAAATTGCCTTAAAACATCTTGTCGCTATGGATTTTCCATCCCTTTTCATAATTTCATCCCTTATCCATTAAAGAATAAATATTGGTCACCTTTCATGTTTCTCCATCACCTTCAAGACTTGTGTGTCGCCTGTAGCCTTTCTAGTAAGCTCCGAAGCCCTTTGTTACATAATTACTGTGTTCTGGGAGTCTCTACATAAATATGTTACTCGGTTTTTGTTGCGTATCCTCCATTTCTTTCAATCATTGCTCAAAATATTTCCTTGGATACCATTGCAAATGATCTTCTAGAACGAGTTTGTTTTTCACATAGTCAACCTTCTTTCTTCTAAGCTAAATTCTTATTACCTACTCCTGTGCCAAGTTTTCCGTCGTTGTGTCGAGTTTCCATCATTGTTTGTCGCTGTGCCAAGATTTCTGATGAGATGAAGTTTTCCATTCTCGTTTATTTTTGTGCTAAAATTTTCCATTGTTTCTTACTGCTGCATCGAGTTTTATGCTGCACCGAATTTTCTGCCGCTGATTTGTTTGTTGCGCAAAGTTTCCCGTTGCTACCTTTTCCTGCGCACCATGAAAAACTCAATATTCTCATTCACTGCACAGAGGTTATTTCTCTTGTTTGTTGTCAGAGTTTACTGTTCCCTTTTTCACTGCACAGAGTCTATTGCAATCTATTGTTGTGAACCTCCAGTTGACATATATCAACATCATGACAACTCCTCAAAGAAAAGAAAAAGAATGGAAGAAGTAGGAAAGTCATGAGGTTTGAGCCACATGATTTAAAGTTAGTAAACACAGATCCAATGATCAAAGTGTCATTTGAACAAGCTCGATGCATAAGATTCCATGAAAATATTCAAGGGTATAATGTGCAACTAACCAAGCAGTTCTCTCTTAACTTTAATGGTGTCAGTGCAACTATTGCAGGGGTCACTTTTCAAGTGTTAGAGGAAACCATATCAGTTGCGACGGAGATTCCTATGCAGGGAAAAAAATCGTTTAAAGGTATTCCATTAGATACTTCATGTTATATTGATTTTATAAAACCTGAATATAGAAATTGGAAGATTGGAGCGAGCATTCCCAATGAATATCTTCTAGAACCTTTTGAGAAACTTCTGAAGATAATACATAAGTACTTTACTTGTGAGGGAAGATTTGACAAGGTACATCAATACCACATCAGGCTTGTTGGCATAGGGGAAAACCCAGGGTTCAATGCTTCAACAACGCACCAACAAAACCCTAACTACCGTCCCTTTCAACAACACCTGCGAAGTAGATGAAGTCTCACCCGAGGTAGAGGCAGGGGTGGTTGCAGGACTCCAGTTTCTGCAACCTTAGATGAGACACAGATCTGTGATTACAATACTCTAACAAAGCACTTAGTAGATGTCATTCCTTATTACTTAACCTTTTTCTACAACACAGATAAACCCTAATTATAGTGCAATGCGATATTCAACAAGATTCAACACATGTAAGCACTTAGCCTAAATAAACAGATCAGATCTGACATTTATTCACATTACCAAGCACTAAGCTATTATATCAGATGCTTCTAACATTCATAAATATAACAACACTAAGCATAAATCACATCAAAGACACAAATCAATAATCAATATGCACAAAGTAGCCATAACACAGGATATACGTCGTTCACCCCCAGCCTGGGGCTACGTCCACCAACTCTTCGTCTTATTTATTATCTTTTGTCAATCATCTACATGCATAGAGCCATAAGGTCATACTCCGCATAAGACAGGAGATCTGCATGCACCTCGCTAGATCCTCCTTCCCCAAGCTAGGTTATAGCACAAAGCCTTTACACAATCTCTTACACTCACTTGCACTTGGCCTTGGAAGATTCACACAGTATGCACAAAGCATGTACAACTATCACTTGCACTTAGCACATCATCACACATATGTCTATATCATCCTACTATTACATTGCCTAGACATATATTTATACATTACAAAATGGTCCTAAACATGGGTAAAGCCATGGCATGACATCCCCATACCCGTTACATAAGCCCAAAACCCGAAAATCCCTAAAAAGGGGTTGAGATTCCATGATCTCTACTTTGACTTGTGCTTCATCTTAGACAGCTTGTCGAAGTCCCAAAATAGGTCAAACCTGACCAAAGATCTCCAAAACTTGGTCAAGGGCCAATAGGCCCCCAACACTCACCTGTGACTCGTCTCGAGTCACTAATCTAGTAGCTCTGCTTCAAAATCCTCGAGCTTGGATCGAGATGCTTCGACCTGCTTCTGCGCCAAGGCCTCCTGCTCAACGAACTCTTGAAGAAATGCCTCATTCATAGGTCCCTCTAAGCGTTATTTAACTGAAGTGACTACTTGTTCCATCTCTGCTCCTCATCCTTCAATCTCCTCAAACAGTTGGCAAGATGCATCCTAGACTGGCTGGAGCCTCTGAGTCACTTCCATGACTTTTCTTTGTATGGTATGGACCTGCTATTGAGAAGTGTGATTTTAATGAGATATTTTCATTTTTCAACTGCTGACAGGAGCTTTGGCTGTGTCTGTACTGTCGCTTCTTGCTTCTTTGCCTCCTGGAGTTGTGACTCCAGTGTCTTCAATTCAGGGTCTTCAGTAAGTCGCTCATAAGTCTACGCACTTCTACTGCTAAGTTGTTGACATTTCAAAGCTAATGCCCTAATTCGGTCAACTATGCTCTGGGCAATGTCTTCTCTCTGGTCTTGCACATCCTACAGAGTACTTGGTACTATTCATAGCTCTAGATCTGATATTCTTTGTTGAAGTTGCTGGATGGCTTCAGAAAGCTGTGCTACTTGATGCTCCACTGGGTCTTCCTCCTTTTTCTCTAACTCGTCATAGAGAAAAGTACTCTGCTGATTGCTTCTTTTACTCCAACCTACTCCACAAGCAATTGTTCTTTCTCTTGCTGGATCTGCACCTTTTTCTCTTCAAACTTTGCTTGGAGGGCAGCCTTCTCCTGCTACGCAACCCTGCGTTGCTATATTACTTCCTCTTGTGCTTGCTTCAAGGCCAATGTGGCCTGTTCTATTTCTTCCTATGCATGACGAAGGTGGCCTTCAGTCGCATCGGCTATTCTGCGGAGTTGGGTAGGATCATCTCCCAACTCTATTTCTTTTGATGGAGGGGGTGCAGTGGACACTTTGTGGTTGGAGTGAAGGGCCTGCTGTACCCCTCACAGTTCTGCTTCAATTTTCTCATACATGGTCTCTTTCTTAGCTTCCTTTATTTGCAGAAGATCTTCTGAGGCATCCGATACAGCTGCAATGATGAAGTCAAAGTCATCGAGTGTGAGCACAGTCTACAGCCTTGTCTTAATAACTTTTGACTTCTTCCGCGATGTGGGTTTCATAGGAGAAACCTTTTTTTTGTGAGATGGCTCTGTGTCTTCAGGGGGATTCTGTGGTGGTGTTACTTTGCCTTGATTCTGCTAATATTCTATTCCATTTTTCTCTTCTTTATCTACTTCGTCATCACCTCCTCCTCCAGGTGAGTCTGAAGTAGTTTCTTCTGATGCACTGCTCAGTTGTTGGACTTCTTCTGTCTTTTTCCTTCTTCTAGTTCCAGGTGTATCATGCCCTTCACAAGTGATCACTAGGATTCCTATTAGTTTGGGGTCAGACAGTTCTGCGGGGTCAACAGGAATAAGGAGCTCTGTAGGCCACTCCTTAGTTATTTCTTCTAAATCCTCTTCTGTGAGTTTGTAATAACTCTGTAGTACTTCTTTGTGTTCGTCTCCACGTGCAGTGTTGTAGATAAAATGTCTGTCTGTGTGGAACTTCACAAATGGCCTGAACCTGTGCAGGGTGTTCGGCGTTATACAAGGGACAACCTCAATAGCCCTCTTTAACTACAGGTAGTAGGTGTGGAACACCACGTTTGATTGCCATTGTTTTCCCATATTGCTTGAATACCATAGCGAAGTGAACTTCACAGCCAAGGGTTCAGATGGCTCTAGTTCAGGGAAGGTCACACCTTCCAGCATCTCCCAAGCTATGAACATGATGAGGATCAACAACCAACTAAAATGAAACTTATAGCCCTGATCCTGAGCTTCACGACAGTGTTGGTCTAACTGGTTCACTAAGTACTTTACCCAATTCATGTGTATCCCCTCCACGCATTTCCCTGCGAGGTCAATAACAAACCCTATGACCTGCGTGGGTCTGTTCTTCTGGACTAGCTTACCAGCAATCAACTGGAAAGCAAGGCACACTACACCATTCTAGATGGATTCTACCTTGTAGCCTCACTTCCCCTTCTCCACATCGCCATATGTATCTTTAATCTTCTATGCCAAGGCACAGTTTGTAGCCTTCCTTGGGTAGAAGTCTTGCGGGTATGGTCACTGCATGTTCAATTCGGTGATCCAATGGATCAATGCTGGATCAATGATGATGTGTTTGTATATCCATAAATAACCACCATGGAAGCTCGACAGCGGGATTTTAATGCACGCATTAACCTCTTGGTGCCCTCCAAAATGGGGTATTTTCATTACGTTCAGGATGGTGGACTGCGTGAGGTCCATAGAACATGGTTGGGGGATTATAATCGACTTCTTCCCCTTCATCCTAGTCAAATACMTGTGAGGAGGAAGAATGATGAAGTTCTTGTGATACCCTAGGTTAAAGTCGCTGATATTTAGTGCCATGATCTTATCTGGCCGAGGCTTGCATGTGCGTATTGCCTTTGGGAGGTACGTAGTAACCAAGGTGTAGTCAAAGTCCTTGGCGACACTATCATGATTCACCATGCCGACCAGAGGCGGGATGTAGTCGGGCAATATGGAAGGGATTAACTTCACGTTTGCCAAATCATCTTGATGTTTGGTTCTTTTCTCATATGCAACTCAGGATGGTTCAGATCTATGAGCAGTCGACAGGGAGGCTTGCATTCCTTGCGTTGATGAAGCTTGAACTCCTATGGACATCACTCTCTCTGCCATTAGGTCGATTAAAATTTCCTCTACTGACTTTTTCACAACGCTGAGCTCATTTGACATGTACGCTCGAGATCGGATATCTCAGGCTGATGAATAATTTCTCAATGCAATAGAATGGATGGCAAAGTCTCAATAAGCACAACATAGTAACAATGAGTTCTCTTGTTGGCTCAGATGCAATTCGTGAAAGTGTGCTCGGTGAAACAATCGATGGGATAAGTAGACAACGATGTAACGAATCCTTCCAATGGACAAGAAGCCTTCATCAATGCAGTTCTGTCCATTACGGTGCAGTCCCAATGGTCCGATGGCGAGGTTTCTGATCATAACTGTTGTTCTAACCATTCGGGAACGTCAATCTAATGGTTATAATGCCTCCAACGGTCATATCTCTCCTCTATGATGAAGTTCTAATCTGAGTTGCTATGATATTCCGGTGAAGTTCAAATTCTGGAGACCTTCCTTCTGCGAAGTCTTCTCTGGAACTTCTTGTAATTTATCCAACTTTTCCTTCTTCTTGCTGAACTTTCTAGCCTTCTTCCCTGTGATCTGCGTTACTGGGTTCCTCTTCCCATTATGATTCTTATCTCCTCTTGGCATAGTAACTTCACGGTGTTGATGGTATTTCGTAAGGTCCAAGGCCAATACTTCTTCTCTGTCTGGGGTAGGTGCTCTACTCTCTTGTACAGGCAGATGTTTCAGGTATGCTTGTGTTCTTTCAACTTCGACAGCCAGATTTCTGGTCCTCAGTAGCTTCGACTAGTTTTCTTGTTCTTCCAGTAAGTGTGCTATTCTCTTAGCCATGAAGTCTCTTAGTTCTTTCTTTTTCTATTCTAAAGCTTCCTCTTCTTTTTTTCTTCGGATTTGATCTTTCTCAATCTAGATTTTTCTTAGTAACATAGCAAATGGAGCATTGTTCTCAATAAATTTAACAACCTCAAATTCTTCTTTTGTCGAAGTGCCATGAGCACTCATAGATGTTTGGGTAAGTATTCCACATAGGGTTATCATATTTCCTTCAAATAATCCTATTCCTCCCAATGAGGAAATCATAGTAGGCTTTCCTAAAATTTCCCAAGTTCTTTTGGTCATGACATTCACCTATGTTTCCTTGTCCAGAACACAATCTATGTTGAAGTCTCCTATTCTTGCTTCTATGCATTCTTTGTCTTTTAAGATCTCTGATAAGTTGATATCTCTGTGGTCATTCAGGGTTTCTTTCATTTGTAGTAATACAGTCTCTGATTCTTTCTAGGGTTCTTCCAGGGTCTTAATGTCTAATTCTTTCTCATGTTTATCTTGTTCCATATTCATTCTTTCAAGTTTATCAATCATTCTAAGGCAATCCAAAACTTCATGGTCCATAGCTTTACAACAAATACAACTAGGTCGTCTATCAGGGCAATCCTTAGCAAGATGGCCTAGTCTTCTACAACCGTAACAAAGGGTTAATCCTCTCTTTATATTAAATGATCCGCAACCTTTCTTGTACTGTGCACTAATATCATAGTAACTAACCTGCAAAAAATTCTTCCTAGGATCCTGCATCCATTTGTTAGTCCAAACATTCTTTCTATGCATAGGAATAACACATCTTTCATTATTTCTATCAGATCTACTCATATCAAATCTTCTTTCTTCTAACTGTTCCCTAGTTTTCAGACTAGGACAAAATTTATCAAATATACCTAGATCCATACTTTTGAAACAAAAATTTCCACTTATCTTACCTTTGTCAAAGCACAAAGCTTTCAGATTTTACCTCTTTAAATAAAAAATTTCACTGATGTTACCTCTATCAGAGCACAAATCTTTCAGATCTTACCTCTTTTCTTCAGATCTGCCTCCTTTCTTAGCACAAAACTTCATAAATCAAGTAGAACATTGCACACTAAAGCAATAGATCTACGCACAAAGATTTCTTTCTTTTCCTTAGTTCCTAGCAATCACAGTTTCAGGTCCCAGAAATGGAACCATTTTTTGGCATAGGGGAAGACCCAGGGTTCAATGCTTCAACAATGCACCAACAAAACCCTAACTACCGACCCTTTCGACAACACCTGCGAAGTGGATGAAGTCTCACCTGAGGTAGAGGCATGGGTGGTTGGAGGACTCCAATGTCTGCAACCTTAGCTGGGACACATATATGTGATTACAATATTCTAACAAAGCACTTAATATATGTCATTCATTAGTACTTAAACTTTTTCTACAACGTAGATAAACCCTAATTACAACGCAACGCAGCATACAACAAGATTCAACACATGTAAGCACTTAGCCTAAATAAACAGATCAGATCTGGAATTTATTCGCATTACCAAGCACTAAGCTATTATATTAGATGCTTCTAACATTCATAAATATAGCAACACTAAGCATAAATCACATCAAAGGCACAAATAAATAATCAAGATGCACAAAGAAGCCATAACACAGGATATACGTGGTTCACCCCCATCCTAGGGCTACATCCACCAACTCTTCATCTTCTTTATTATCTTATGTCAATCATATACATGCACAGAGCCACAAGGTCTTATTCCACATAGGACAGGAGATCTGCGTGCACCTCGCCAGATCCTCCTTCCCCAAGCTAGGTTACAACACAAATCCTTTACACAATCTCTTACAGTCACTTGCACTTAGCCTTGCAAGCTTCACATAGTATGCACAAAGCATGTACAACTATCACTTGCACTTAGCACATCATCACACAAATGTCTATATCATCCTACTCTTACATCGTCTAAACATCTATTTATACATTACAAAATGGGCCTAAACATGGGTAAACCCATGGGCCGACATCCCCATACCCGTTGCATAATCCCAAAACCCAAAAATCTCTAAAAAGGGGTTGAGATTCTGTGATCTTTGGTTCGACTTGCGCTCTGTCTTCGACATCCTGTCGAAGTCCCAAAATAGGTCAAACCTAACCAAGAATCTCCAAAACTTGGTCAAAGGACAATAAGGCTCCTGATCCATTTCAAAGGGAGAAGTCCTTTAAACTTACCTTTCTTCCTATGTAGAAGCCTGGGAAAGATGGAAGATAATTTCCAATCCAAAGTTGATCAGCCAGAGAATAGCCTATTCCATTTTTCCTTGATAAATATGTTGGCGGTTGAGGAGCTTGAAAATTTAAACAGGGACTGGGATTCTTTATTGATTTTGGAAAACATTCCAAGGGAACCTAAAGGAGATATTCCCTTATCTGTTGAGAAATCAACATTTCATAGTTCAGAGGAAAGAGGAGGAGGTGTTGCTGAAAGGAGAAAAGGAAAAGAAATTGAAGACTCATCAATCAGTCAACCAACCTCGAAGAAAAGAAGCAAACTAAGATTCACTGATGAAATTGAGGAGACAAAAGCTCCCAATAAACTGCGCACCAAGTCCTCTGCCAAGAGGTTTCCTATACCCACAATTYAGACTTAGTTTATTGAATGTGCAACCCAGGAGATTGATGRAAAGAAAGTGGAAACGAGTTAGGAAGATGCAGATATTAAGGAGGTGAAACAACAACTAAAGAAATCTCAACATGTTATAGCCCAATTCTATCARGAGAAAAAAGAATTGAGGAGGAAGGTAATAGAAAAAATTTCCAAAACACAAGCATCATGGAGTAAAGGGGGTCAAAGATCTCYTACCTCACCAACATGAGGAGAAAATAATATAAAATGAATGAAAAAATAGCTAAGAGAAGCTCAAGATGAGATCATTAAAATCATGGAGGAAAAAATAATATCATAGGAAGGGATCATGGATCATTATAACAAATGTAGACCAACTATTGACAATGCATGTGCAACTCTCTCTGACACTCGATCAAAATTGAAAAAGAATGGGGCTTTGTTGAGACATGTGAGGAGTTTAAAGAGACAACATTTGTTATTAAGAAGGGAAAACAAGGCCTTACAACTGCAAGCAATATTGGACAAGGAAGATACAAAAAAATTGAATGATCTCGTCCTTTGCTTCTAACTGCATTTGCACGAACAATCTCATCATGAAGATCCATCACGCGAAATCGCTACGTAGATTTCGCAGCCAACATTTGTGTAGCATAAACCAGAATTTACTGCCCAAAGGTGACAGTGTTGTCCAACGATACACATAATGATTCATCACAACCATATGGTTGAAATTTTCTTAAGAATTTATGATTGTAAATAACATTTCAAATAAGTTATGATTAGCAAATCTACTTTCCTATTTTTGGTAAATTTTGTAGAGGTTGTTGTTCTCTTTGAAAACAACAAGATCCATAACTCTAGGAGATAGTAGTTCGACTCCTAGAAGCTAAGTGTAGCTTTAGTTTTCTATATATATGGACTATTTTGATGTAAAAGGGGGGCGTGTGGGCATAAGTATAGACATTTTGATCCTCAATGTAAATTTTTGAATCTAAAGAAATACAAATGCAAAAATCTTGAATTCCTTAAGAAAAATATTCTAATGGTGATGATTTGAAGATTGTACTCTTCTTTGTATGTATTCCCTGTGTACTTATTTTCATATGCACTTTTTCTTCTCTTTAAATTGGTAAATTAAAAGTCCATAATTCATCTAATGGTGCTCTAGACTTAACTGATTTAAATTATGTCTATCTTCTCAGCTAAGGTCAGAATTCATCCTTTGTGGTGCTATGATCCTGTTGTATGTTACTTTTCTTCTTTCACCCTACATGATCAAGCTAAACACTGAAGTTCATCACCTTATTTATCCTTTGTTCCTCTGGGGATTTCTATATACCAAGCATTGTTTTCTTGTTTCCAGGGGTTGACTCCATAGCCCTGGAAGTATTATCTTTTGTCAGCAGACCTTGAAAAATTATCTCAAAATTCTAAATCTAGCCATCAATTTAAAGAAACATGTCTATCAGAGATTAAGTCTTAGAGAAAGCCATCTCTAGAATGGAAATGCTAGTTTCCAGTCTTAAAGTTGGTTTGTAGGTTACCTTTGTAGATTGTTTCTTTAGCCCAAAAATTTACTCAACATTAAAATCTACCATAGGCAAGGTTGATCCCTCAGATTCAATTTTGATGACCTTTGATTCTTCTCAGGTTACCCATAAGATTTCCAATCAAGTCACCTTCCAGATCGTAGTGCAATCAATGGGGAAAATCATCTACCGAGCAATGGTGGATGAAGGAGATTCAACTTGCATAATGTCTATTTGTTGTTGGAAGGTCATTGACTCCCCTAAGCTCGATACGTTTATGACACTATTGAAAGAATTCGATGTACATGTGTTCCATCCTCATGGAATAATCATAATTGCCTTTCCCATCAAGTTAGGTGGAAAGACTATCCTTGTTTCCGTAGAGGTCATCGATGCACCTGTTGAGTACAACCTGTTACTCAAGCATACTTGGTTCTATGAGATGATTGTAGTTATCTCATCAGTGTTTAGGGCCATATGCTTCCCTTATCAAGGGAAAATAGTGACAATCAATAAACTTGTGTTCTACACCCCAAACCTTGGATCCATTGCGGGGTCTAATGTACCCTTTGTCGGTGATACCCAACAATATTATCTCAACGTTGGTGCAAGGATATTCAAATATCCTTTACTTATGGGTATATTTTCCCTTCCCCCACCATATCCTACTGCCATCATTGGTCCTATCAACATGATTTCATCAGTTACTAGTGGATCCCAGTTACTAGTTGATCCTTGGGTGGTACCGCATTTCGAGGATTTTGAATCATATGGAGCATCCATGCCGCTCATTGAGGTTAAGATTTTCGATCCGACAATCCCATCAACATCTGTTGATACTGGTTAGTAACTCCATCCTCATATGGAGTGTGATCAACCTACTCTGCCCGTACAGATTTTTGTCTCTCCAAGTTCACATGACTCCATTGCTGTTGAGTTGCCTTCAGATAATGCCATCTTGGAAGTCATGGCCTCCATAGAGAATCCAAAGGATGAGGTGATGAATTGATCATATCTCCCTCATTTGGAACTGACGAGAGTTAGCATGATGAGTATCAATCTGGGACTAGAGGCATTTATTGGGGAATCTAGTAAACCTTCTAGTCTTGACATTTTTCCACCTCAACTATCTTTTTTGGAACTTGCCATTGAATTATTTGCTACCACTTCCATCGGAGATTCACATTTTGTACTTCCTTCATGTCTTGATGGAGCTTATCAAGGAGATTCCCTAGCTCGCGAGACTATTCACAATGAGTATCTTTGTACGCAAAAATTCATTTCTATGTGGCATGGCCCCAACATGGTAAGCCATATGATGCCAACATTGGCTCATGCGTTCATCAATTATGAAAAATATCCTTGGTCAAAGCCTAGCAATGGGCTCTAGCTCTCCTGAATTGTTAGAATCCGTAGTGCCTTGTACATAGGTGTGTGGTGTGAGTGCTTTTGTTTTGCATATTTTATATCCAAAAAATCCAAAAACATTTTCTTTTTTGAGATTTCACTATGCATTTTGACCCCAAAATCTAGTTTACATGTGTTGACATGATTATGGGAACTTTGTTTTTACAAAGATGATGCCATCCACTAAACTTGAGGTATGTGTTCCTAAACTGGCATATAGCGATAGGTTTTTACTTGCGTTACCTGCCTTGCATTGTTAACCATCCTTTCTGCCAGYATTATKCCTTAGGTTCGATCCTGACTGGTTTCGACATTAAAAAATCCTTTTGCACATTGTAACTGGTTTGATAGTTCCTACCCTCCATGGGTGCCCTATTCAGCACCCGRATTTGCATTCGTTGCCCATGCTGCATTTTCCTGTAGGCCCTTGAGCGCTTCTTTAACCCTTCCATGACTTGATGATTGAACCTCATTTTTCTCTCTTCGTCTATTTTTTTGCCACATCCCATGGGGGTTCCCAGAATTTTTATTATTTCTTAATGGTCACCTATGCATTTTTTTCTTGCATCCTGCCCCCCATCATTGTGTTTTTTTTTTCACACATCCCTCTTATGACTATGCAGTAGCCTTGACCATCCACCTCTTTCATTGTTTGGCCTCCGTTTTCCATCCACCTACCCATGGATAAAACAACTGCTAAGAGTGGATCTCACTTTTCTGTACCATTTGCATTCATCTTGCTTAGGTTGGTTCCATGCACTTGGAACATAAGAGAACATTGTTAATCTAGTCATTCTCTCCCATCGATTATACTTTTATCTCTTTTTTAGACTCATAAAAGGACACGAAAAAATACACAATTGAGCACACCTTTATCTCTTTTTTGAACTCGCTAAAATACATGAAAAAGATGCATAATGTGTATACTTTTAACTCTTTTTTGGGCTCGTTAAAATTTAACAAAAAATACACTATTGAGCATACTTGCAT
>JASDQU011379736.1:10985-23687 GCA_032191745.1 Picea mariana | reverse complement strand
TCTTATCCCCATATCACTTACCTGAAAGAACCCCTTTCCCCCTGCCTCACCTTCACTATACTGGTGCCTACAACCTCCTCGTTAAGCATGCCACATCTTTCACCTCTCATCCTGTGAACCGTTCGGCTGGTCCAGGTGGCCCCTCGAGAAGACCTCCACGTCCCCAAGGCAGAGTTGACCAGAACCATTCATGATCCCAAGAGGGTGGTTATTGTGGTTGTTGGAGGTGGTTAGACATCGTCTCCACCATAAATGGAAAGTCTGGCAAAGGACTGAAGCACGTCAATCCATTCGCAAGACAATCAGGAGTTCGATTGCAATCGTCTGGAGTCTGCATGCACAGACTGTCATAAAGCATGTAGACATAATGCTTTTATTGCAATATCTTTTTTTCGCTGCTAGGGTTTTGGATGGAGTATATTTGGGCATTTTTTCCAATTTTTGTAAATCATCGAGGGTTGAGCAAGGCTCCCGGTTGTAAAATTTTAATGAAGCATTGGTTATTCTGGTTATGCATGGACTCTTGAGACTTCTTTCCTTATGGATGTCAGTTTCTTTCACGTCTTTGTTTACACTGTGTTAGAACAACTCGAAATTGGAGGATCCAGTCGAGTTGTAACTATTATAGGATGATGTAGGTTGGATCACTGTAACAGTTGCATTGTTTCTAATCGGTCCCTGTGATTTTCTTAGCACTAAACGACTTGGAATTGGAGGATCTAGTCAATTCCCCCCTTCAGTTCCTTGAAGCCCTGAACCAAGAGGATCTTGCATTCAGAGTTTTTCTTCTACAAACTGCTGAAAGACCTATTGCCTGAGGTAGTTTTCTCACTCCTCTCACCAAGTCTTCCACCTGCTCATCTTTTAATCAACTCACTGACTGAAGTTAGATCAAGACCTCCTTTGTTCCTTACCTACCAGACCTAGTCCCTGAGTTAGAGCGATATCTTCCTGAGTCTCTACCCATTTGATCACCCATTGAAACTATCGTGACATAAAACTGATGGGCATTGGGCTCTGCTCCTGCAAGCAATCCAGGAGTGACTTCTGACGCTAACATATAATACATATGATATGTTGGATATGCAAGATATAAAGCACGAAAAAGGATATTGTTGTGACATGAGAACCCTGTGTCCCTGTAAATCTTCTTGTGCAAGAGAACCTTGTTCAGGCAAGATGGATCGCCTGAGGGACTGCATAACAGAGAAGGGGATGCCTGAGCCTGGGCCTGGAAGGTGAGTGACCACAAGGAATATGAGACTTTGATATCTCTTGATTGGGGTAATGCACACAATGGGTATGTTAGGGAAAATAGTGAGCTGAGTTAACGAGAAATCCATATGGATGCAGATCCATGAACCACATAGATAAGTATTGTATTGGATTATGAAAATTTACTCTTACAATATGAGAAAGAATGAAAATTTTATGCACAAATTTTGAACTGACATGCTCTCTAATTTGAAATATTGTAGGAAAACGATGAATGTTGAAGATCTAGAAAAGTACTAGACTATGAGAGAAAAGAAGGTGATGTTGGAGGAACTAAATGACAAAGGCATGGAAGGAAGAAAGTCCAATGGACTTGCTACCACTGGAGTTCTGGAACCCACAACTCTGAAACTTCCTAGCTGAGTGCACTAAATCCGGGGAGAAGTGGAACAACCTGAGGGACTGCATGGCAGAGAAAGGGGTTCATTTATTTGGGTTGTGCAGGGATGAGAGGGAAGGAGAGCTTGTTGGTTGGAACTGCTGCCAGAAATATAAATTCTGAAGATCATCATACATGTTTTGGGTTGGAATGCCTATGCATACATGTTTTAGGCTAGAGTGCCTATGCATATAAGATTGGACTGGATTTCTTGTGTGAATTAAGGCCAGAGGGCCTGGAATTGCAATGTTAATAACATTGTAGTGGTGTTGTGCACTGAGGACAGTGCCAAAATAAGGGGAGGGGGATGTAACATCCCAGTTCTAACCCTTATAAACTATAATGTATTATGTAAATATGACTTAGGCTCATGAGCCAGTAAAGTTGAAAAGGGGCCAGAGTCCCTAGGAAATGTAACACTTCCTATACATTAATAAAATATGCCGCTGGCTGCAAGATCGACAAGGACAAAAGAGATAGGGGGCTATGATTCCATGAGAGAGGGCGCTTGAGGGGATAAGTCTTGTTATTATTAATTTATTTTCCCATGATTGGTTTTATGGAGAAGAGGGGGTTACATGAGCTTCTTGGGAGGGAGGCCATGTGGCTCTTGTCTTCATGTAATTATTTAAACATCCCTTGGGGGCTGTTTTGGGGTTGTTCTTCCCTTGGTTTGTCCTCTTCTCACTGGTTCACTTGTTCTTCTTCCTCTTCACTCACTACTTCAAGTTTGTGTGCTCTTGGGATGAGCATGAAAACGAATGGCAAGAAGAGGAGATCCATCATTGAATGGCTATAATGATTTATTGATCATTCTAGGAGAGAATGGATGCCTATGTGCATGATATTGATGGTAGTTCAGATGGAACTTTCCACAACTGAGAGTCCTTGGAATTTCCAGTAGGGATATTTCCTGACCAGTAGCACTGGAGCCCTAGAGAGAAATGGAACAACCTCAGGGACTGCATGGCAGAGAAAGGTGTTCATTTCTCATGGTTGTGTAGGTTGAGGGTGAAAGAGAGATGGAAATTAGGATCGTTGTGAGGTTGGTCAACTTGAGAGCTACTTAGCCAACTACTCTGTATTTATGCTTGGCCTAGGACCTGTCCTTGTGGATTCATATACCTAGCTCGGGGGTGACTTGCTGTTGAGAGTAAATGAACAACAACGTCTATGGTTGGGAGGAACGTCCTTGGTCTATAGCAATTTGGTGAATGTTTACTTGCAAAGATAAGTGCTCTCTGTGTTTTCTGTTTAATGTATTCTGCTATGTATTTAATTATCTCTGAGATATGTATTCTAATGTGCTTGTCTATCTATTGGTTATTTGTTGTGCATGGCATGTTGTTTATCTCTTTTATGTTGTGGCGTGGATCTTGTCTGATGCATGTGGTGTGCATGCTCCTAACATTGTTGAGAAACCCTTTTCCTTCGAATTAGAGATCATATGACTAAGTCTTGGTACTGCAGCGTGCCTAGCCTGCAGGTAGTTGGGTGTGTTGTAGCCTTTTTAAGTGGCATAGACCGACCGCTGGGTGGTCAGGTATGTTACACCCTTGGAGATTAGTGCTCATGAATGATACCGGGGCCTCGTTGTTTTCATCATCCTTCTGAGATAATACTACAGCTAATGATTGGTCGGAGGACCTAGGATGATGCACCCTCCATAAATGCTGACAAGACCACTGAACTGGAGTCAGAAGCCAACTAGAAGCTCTGATCTAGAAACCCCTCCACAGTAATATGATACTGATGAGTAGCCTCCCTTTGAAACAAGCCTCACTACAATATGAGATCTCTAATTCCTCCCCACTGGTGATGCACCCTCCTCACCTAGTGTGCCCTCCTTAGAACAAGAATCTCCCCACTAAATAACTGATACACTAAGATTGCTAGCTATCTCCATGGAAGGTGTTAGCACTAGAATTCACCTTCGGATTGCGTCGAAGGTAAGCCCAATACCCATCAAAGTTTTATGTCACGGGCTGGTTTTTAAAGAGGTCAAATGGGCACAGACTCGAGATGATATCGTTTTAACTCAGAAAATTGGACTAGCATGCATAAGCAATTATTGTCTGGAATCAAATTCAGTCAGTAAGTCAGAGTTAGGGTGAGTAGAGGGAAGAATTTGGTGAGGAGAGTGTAGAGATATGTCATGTACATCAGGTCTTCCAACAACCCAAAGAGGAAAAACTTAAGCACAAGATCTTATTGAATTCAAATCTGAAAGAAACTAAAAGGAATTATAAAAAAACTATGATCAAACATTCATCATAATACAATCACAATAATTCATGTGAATCAGTCACTCATGAACTCTTTCAGTATCAGACGGAAACAAGAGAGAGAAATAAATATGACTGTCATTAAATAAGAAATCTCAGACTACAACGCGTAACCAGAGAACCAAAAGCTTCGTTTAAAACTTTACAATATGAGAGATTTTCTCTACCATCGACCTTAACAAAATGTCAAAACTGAGTGTTTATACTCAAAACAACTTGCCATCACCAGGAGTGTGACCTGGCTACTGCAATCAAAGATTTGCATTTGCATCTCTTCTGCCAGTCTACACCTGCATTCTTCTGTCAGACGCGATCTCATACCAGTATGGGCTTTGCAGGAGAATTCCTTGATAGGGGAACTTTGTGATGACACTCTGCATCCATGACCAAATTTTCCATTCTTTCCATTTATGGGGTGAAACAAGGTTTCAACCACCTTCCCCATTTCCATTATCTACTTTCATCGGGATTGGGATGAAACCTGACACCCATGAATGTTCAGGGGACATTCACGACTCCTTCAAGTCAATCCTGGTGCCTTCTTACCTCGTAGATCTTCCTCTGTGAAAATACGGGTGCCCTCGGATTCTGGAGTGGCTCCTCTCCATCACTTCAATGTGACCTCGGGTCATGCCCTGGGGCCTCATTTTGTGAAATTTTGGGAATTCTCATTTCAGGAATATTCACCCAACTTAATTCCAAATTTCCCGATACTTGAACTTGCGAAATGGCCCATCCAGATCGACAGTCGAACCTACTTTGAATTTGACGGCCATGATTGTCTCCCCAAATAACCTTAGTCGCCATCCACCCAATATGCGCATGCCCTTCTTTATAGCCCCGCTTTCCATATGAATGTGGGCTGTGACGATGGGCCCGATTCCCAGGCACTTCGCAATTTCATGTTTCGCAACTTTGTGTTGTGCTCCATGCTCAAACCTCGGGGTCGCGAAATCGCGATTTCTCAGATCAGGCGCCATGCATCCCCGCTGGATCAGACGGCCCAGATGAATATCGACATTTTGGGACCTCGACATTTTAGGACTCAGGATATCTTCGCACTCCTTACTTTGGTTTTCCCAAAATGAATTTCTCCGTGGTTCGGATCTGGTGCCATGCTTCCTGTTGGATCGAATGGCTCCTACTGATTTCGGGTTTCGAGGATTCAAATCTTTTACAAATAACTTCAGCAACGTTTCAAACTCCCGATTCCCGCGCTTATAATTTGTCGTTGATCTCTGAACTTTGAAATGAAATTTCCTCTGCCAAACTGAACTTTCTCACTCACTTGATTCAAGTCCATATCAGATCGCTCTAAGTGTTGCACTTGTGCTTATGGAGACGACCTCTATAAACAAATACTTGGATGACTGGTTGAGGGCTAAGGAAAGAAAAAGGATCGACGATAGAAGTGGAGAAGGAAGTGATCAACCTTAGAATAAAATAGAAAAGCTTAGGGCTGAGATTTCTTAGGTAAGACAATCAAGGAAAAACAGGTCGCCCAAATAGATGAAGGCAAACAAAAGAGAAATTTCAAGCCGAAAGGAAAAACTTAAGCTAGGGCCTGTGCAAAGGAGAGAGATAGGGAAAAATTATAGACCTGGGTAGAAACCACAAACCTACAAGACCCTGACAAGTTTATGTGATAACATTTGGCTCCACAGGGGATGGCATGCTCCCTGTGAGCTCCCAAGAAAAGTAGTTCTAGTGCCTTAGTATTGGGTTATGGAGTCTATCTATTTAAAACAAAATAAACATAAAACAAGAACAATATTTACAACGGTGGGATACCAATGATGAATTTAAACAATTGTTTTTGTAGAAAGTGCCCATTAACAGGGCCACCAAAAACTTCATCGCCCTCCAAATTTTGCAACCTTTAATTATTATTAGGGAATATCTTAGAGATTCTGAAGGGGCCAATCCACAAGGCATCAAATTAACTATGGTTGCCTTTGTCCTTCTTGGGTGCATCCCATTTTAGCACTAGATATCTCGGCTGGAAATCCTCCTTTCTTAATTTCCTGTCAAAAGTCTGCTTGATCTTCTGTTGATGTTCATGTGCTTTTTCCAATATCTTCTCCCTAGCCTGTTGCACTTCTACGAGTTGCAGTATCCTCTTGACCATGTCATCAGGTTCTCCTTGGTATTCCTAGAATAATTTTTCTACTGGAAAGGCAAGATGAGAAGGAAATATGGCCTCAACTCCATACACAAGCTGAAAAGGAGATATCCCAAGAAATATTTTTGTTGTCACTCTGTCAACCCATAGAGAAAACTTGAGCTTTGAATCCCATGCTTTCTTATTGTACTCTAACAATCTTTTGATGATCTTTATAAGGCTCTTATTAGAAGACTCTACCAGTCCATTCCCTTGGGGGTAGTAAGGATTTGAGTGAATCAATGCAATCCCAAACTGCTCACAAAATTGAATCAATGGTTCGGCCTTAAAGCATGCAGCATTATTAGTGACAATTATTTTTGAACAACCAAACCTTGCTATAATATCCTCAAGAAAACCAATGATTACCTTTTGAGAAGCGCTCCTTGTGGGGATAACTTCTATCCACTTGGTAAAGTAATCTGTGGCAGTCAAGATCCACCTGTGCTGACCACTAGAAGCCAGATGAATTTCCTCGATAAAATCTAGGCCCCACTGCTGAAAAGGTCCTAAAGCCACCACATGCTTCAATGGAAAAGACTTGAGTTGTTTCTTCCTGGAGAATTTATGGCACTTGACACAAGCCCTGATTTTTTCACAGACATCAGTGAATAGAGTAGGCCAGAAATACCTAGCCTTGAGAATCTTATAGGTTGTGGTCGTCTAGAAGTGATGTCCCCCACAAAGGCTGTCATGAAAATCAAACATAATGTTTTGGGCTTCCTATGGGTCTAAATATCTCAAAAGCATTCCCATAGGGTCTTTCCAATACAAAACATGATCAATGAGGCAATATTTAATTGCTTTAAGATTTAGATCTCTTGCTTTTCTTTTTCCTATTCCGTTAGGAGGCTTTAGCTCCTGCAGAAAATATAACGTCTTTGTACGAGGTGTATTCTACCAGTGGAGGGCCGCCCTGAGAACTTATATCATCGAACTTAGCTTGCTGATTTTCTGAGCAAGTGTTTATGAAGTTAACCCCCAATGATTTGCAATTATATTCGGCCAATATCTTGGCTAAACCTTGGCTCTTAACTAGTTTGGTGGGATTTATTTCAGATCAAATTCAAGGATTTTGGCAATCCACTTGCTCCTTCTTTCGTCTATGTCAGGTTGAATGAGAATGTCCTTCAAAGAAGATGAAGGAACATATGCAATGACCTTTGAATGCAAGACATATATCCTGAAA
The DNA here is from genome assembly GCA_032191745.1 of Picea mariana. NCBI lineage: Eukaryota > Viridiplantae > Streptophyta > Pinopsida > Pinales > Pinaceae > Picea > Picea mariana. The sequence continues at coordinate 16,398 of JASDQU011379736.1, read as the reverse complement.
TCTTTGAGGGATTTCAGCAAAGCATAGGTCTACTTCTCCATGATGTCATATTTGATCTCCGCATCTTTTAGTACCTTGCAGAAAAAAGAAATAAGCTGCTCCAGCCCCTCGACATTCTTTTACAATAAAACAATTGCCACTGTGTCAAATGAAGAAAAGGAGAAAATCATAAAAAATTTGGAATTATTAGGACTGATGAGCACAGGTGCTTTGGTCATGACATTCTTTATTTGATCAAAGGAACTACGAGATCCAACAGTCCATTTGATTTCGTTTCCTTTTCTCAACATGAATGTAATGTCCTTCACCATTTCAACAAAATTAGAGACAAACCTTCTAAGAAAATTAATCTTCTCCAAGAAAGACTGAAATTCTTTCTTGGATCTAGGGAGTTCTAAGGTTTGGATGGTTGCCACCCTACTAGGATCAATGTTTACTCCCTCTGCCGATACTATGTGCCCCAATAATTTTCCCTCTTTCATAGAAAATAATGAATTCTTGGGATTTAGGGAGAGACTAATTTTTCTGCATTTTTGGAAGACCTTTCTTAGATGATGACAATGTTCTTTATCAGTCCCAGAGAAAACTGTAATGTCATCCAGATAAATGACTACAAATTTATCCCTTTCCCCAATAAAGGCGATGTCCATAGCACTCTGGAAAGTTGCCCCTGTGTTCATCAATCCAAAGGGCATCTTGACATACATGAATGTACCCCACACAGTGGTGAATGTTGTCTTCTCTCTGTCCTCAGGTAAGACAAAGATTTGATTGTATCCAGAAAAGCTGTCAATCATGGACATTCTGGATGCACTTGTCACCCTCTACAATATGTGCTCCATTTTCGGCAATGGGTAATTGTCCTTCTTGGAGCTTCTGTTTAGGTTTTTGAAATCGACACAAAGTCTGATTTCTCCACTCTTCTTTCTCACTAGGAACAAGTTGGCCACCCATTCAGAATACCTCAAAGGAACGATGATCTGGGCATCTAAAAGCTTCTTTACCACTTTCTCCATGATAGGCAACAACATAGGGTTGATTTGTCTCAGTTTCTGCCTAAATGGATTTGCCTCCTCCTTCAGTGGGATCTTATACTCAATGATGCTTGTGTCATATGTTCTGAGATCCTCATAAGTCCAGGAAAACACATCAACAAACTCCTTTAATAAATCAACATATTCAACCCTTTGTTCCCTTGACAGACTGCTCAACAACTTGACAAATTTTGGATTTTTCTCTATACCAATGTTGCATTCGGCTACATCAACATCATCAACCGATCCTTTAACTTTCATTGCCACATCATTTTTGTCAAATAGTCTTTCCAAAGGAACTAGTCCCTTCGGAGTGTGATTGCTAGGCAACTGAACAATATGGTGATTAACGATTTTGTTTAGTAAAAAATCAACGTGAGGATTACTTTCAGAATTCTGATCTTGATCAATATGTAGCGCAAAAAACTCATCAACAATTTCAAGGAATCGTTTGATCTCAAGATCATCTTCAAATACTTTCCAATGCTTGGCATTGTCAGGTATAGAGGGTCTGTAATTTACGTCTACATCATACTTGAGCCTTGGTGGCAAAGGGAATCTAAAATTGCTTGTTGAAATAACCAGAGAATCAACCATGCTATTTTCTTCTCTTGGAATAAATGAAATGTTGAAAGCTAGGAAAAATTGTCAATAAAGTCCCACACTTCATTTCTATAACTTCTTAGCCTAGGGTGCTTAGCTTGGTAGAGATTTCTGACTTGATGGACGATTAAATTAACATCCCCAAATACTGATATCTCTTCAATTCCCATGTCCCTTGCAGCCCTCAGACCTAAAATGATAGCTTCATATTCTGCCACATTATTGGTAGCTTCAAATTCTAACTTGTAGGACATAGCTACAGTCTCTTGAGCAGGCGAAACAAGAACCACTCCAGCACTAGCACCATCCTTAGGAGAGGCTCCATCGAAGAAAATTTTCCACACAGAGGTGATAGGAGGGGAATTTTCACAAAAATTAATAGGCCTCTTTCTGATTTCCAGAGGAGGTTCAGGAGTGTCGGTGAGTTGCAGCAAACTAGATCCCAAATCTATTTCAAGAGAAAATATAGGATGGTTCATGGGGTTTTCTTCATCACTAATAATGTAGGCCAAATAAGCTTCCTTGTAAAGTCTCCTGTGATCACCCCCAAAACAATGGAATGGTAGCATAGGTGAGGTCCATCTGCAAAGTTCCCCCTAGTCTTTTTATCTAAGATCTAGACAAAAGCATCCCAAACTTAGCCGAAACATCAGTGACCATGATGTCCATGATCACACCTTTCATTGGCAGCTGGAACAGAGATATGGCCAAGTCTTTGATAACCCCAAGGCACTTGATATTCCTGGAGTCGAAAGAATACATGTCGTGGTAGGATTTTGTAATCTCCATACCGAGCTATTCCATGACGATTTTAGGCATAAGAGATGCTCCCGAATCCATCAAACAGTTGTGCAACACCTTTTCATGTATGTTCAGTGAGGTATATAAGGGAGGAGAGGAGTCATCTCTGTATTCTACTAAAGCACCTAATATAACTGTTGGATTTTCATCTTGCAAATTGACTGAGTCTGTGGAGTGAGACAAAGGTTCGGGCTACAACATTTTGGAGAGGCACCTTCTGAAGTCTTCATATTTGACCATCTTAGAAAGGGGTACAGGGATTCTAATTTTTTGAATTTCATGGTCAAAATTAAAAGAGAGAGGGGGATTTATAATTTCTTTCACTTTTGGAACAAGAACTTTAATTATTGGGGAGGGTGCTTGCACTTTCTTACCTTTGTTGCTATCTTTTATATCTTTAGTAGGATTCTCTCCTTTGGTAGTCTCGTCAACAACATCAGGCTTTCCTTCTTTCTTCTTGGACCTTAGATTGTATCTGTTTGGGATGATGTTGGCCTTGTCTCCCTTACTCAAATCATTAAGTTGGTTGTCCATGAGAGATTCCTCGTATGCAGATTGAGTCAAATGAGGAAAGGAGGAGGTGTCTCCAAGAAAATGGATTTTAGGATCAAAGCCCTCATCCTCACCTTCATCATCCGTAACAATATTATTTTAGAGAGGGGTCTGGATGTTCTAATCATTTCTATCTCTATTCCTCTGCTCTCTTGGAAGAATTTGAGGAGCGTTGTTAGGTCTCCTGAAGTTACCTCTGTTATCAACATTTTGTGGATTTCTATAGTTCTGTCTTCCTTCAAGCTTCAAATTCTCCATCTCAGAAGACATATATTTTACTAATTTAGTAAGTTCATCGACTTGAGGATGGACAGTAGAGGCACCGGAGTTCAAGACTTCATACCTCCCTCTTCTTATATCTTTGTCAGCCTTGCTCTTAAGTTTATCAACCGCAAATATATTAGACTCTACTTCAAGGGATGCATCTTGCATATGAGCCAATGAAGTAACTCTTCTTTCTCTTAGAAGAAGACAAAAGTCAGGATCAAAAGCGTTAGCATAAGTAATCTTTACAGAGGTTTCTGTAGGCTTGACTTCAGTGGAAATTTTATTATACATTTTATTAAACCTCTTGGAGAAATCAAACATAGATTCCCCTTCCTCTTTCTTCAGAGCCCCAAGCTCTGTAATATAATACACGAGATCCTTTTTGTCTCCCCAATCCTTTAAGAAGAATTCATCTAGGGCTTCAATATCGCCAATAAATCCAGGGGAAAAGGCCCTGAACCACTTCCTAGCTTCACCATCAAGGCTATGAACAAAAATCCTCATCCACACATCTTCATTCTCTATGGCGTGATTATCTGTAAAACTATAAAAAGATTCAATATGTGCTTCTGCAGTTATGTCTCCCTCACCCGTGAACTTAGGTAACTGTTTAAGGTAGACATCTACTGGGAGGGCATTCAGAGGCTGAGGAAAAATAAGAGGGGCATACCTAGCATCTTTTATAGCTTCCATTCTAGTTCTCGGGGGATTTTCTCCTTCCATTGGAGTGTGAACAGGAGGAGAAGCATGTGGAGATGGAGTTCAGATAGGTGAGATTGGAAATGTACATCCAGGGAAAAAGGTAGCAGAGCTGGTAGGAAAAGAGGCTTCTCCTACAACGAATCTAATAAAGGAAGGGATAGTAAAACCTAGAGTGGGAAAATCTCCTAAGGTCCCGGGTCTGAGCCAGGGAGAAACTTCAAGGGAGATAGGAGTGTCAAAACTTTATCCTTCCAAACCAAGGCCAGGGGAGGAGAAAACAACATGAAAAATCCCAAAATTCAAAGCTCTAGAAACTCCAACTGAATATATAATATGAGTATGAGAATAAACTAATGGAGTTTCAGAGGGAGGATGATGAAAATTACCAGAATCACCTGGTTCAACATTTGAAGTACCTTCTTGAGGGGTCTTTCATTTTCTGATAATTTTCTCTGGGTCAGCTTCAGGTGTGGCTAGAGGCAGCTGTGGGTGACACATTGTGTGTCTGCCTTTTAGAGATATCTGAAATAATGGAGTCAGACCAGTGGAGTCGCAAGACAGTGGAGTTTCCAGGTGAAAGTCACAATCTTTAATGGTAGTAAGTTCTGATGCACCTTCAAAATCAGTAAGCTTTTTCATTCTATCCTAGGGAAAATCTTCAACCTTTTTCTTCGGCAATGACGCCATAAATGTTAGAACTAGAAGTCACCTCCATATTGCGTTGAAGGTAAGCCCAATAGCCATCAGAGTTTTATGTCACGGGTTGGTTTTTAAAGAGGTCAAAGGGGTGCGTAATCAAGATGATATCATTTTAACTCAGAAAACTGAACTAGAATGCATAAGGTTTTGAGGTTTGGAATCAACTTCAGTTAGTAAGTTGGAGTTAGGGTGAGTAGAGGGAAGACTTTGGTGAGGAGAGTGTAGAGATATGCTATGGACATTAGGTCTTCCAACAACCCAAAGAAGAAAAACTTAAACACAAGATCTTCTTGAATTCAAATCTCAAAGAAACTGAAAGGAATTATAACAACACTATGATCAAACATTCATCATAATACAATCACAATAATTCATGTGAATCAGTCACTCATGAACTCTTTCAGTATCAGACAGAAACAAGAGGGAGCAAGAAAGTTGACTATCATTAAACAAGAAATCTTAGACTACAATGCATAACCAGAGAACCAGGACCTTCGTTTAAAACTTTACAATACGGGAGCTTTGCTCTACCATCGACCTTAAAAAAAATATCAAAACTGAGTATTTATACTCAAAACAACTTTCCATCACCAGGAGTGTGACCTAGATACTAAAATCAAAGCTTTGAGTCTGTGTCTCTTCTGCCAGTCTACACTTGCATTCTTCTGTCAGACGCCATCTCAGATTAGTATGGGCTTTGCAGGAGAATTCCTTGATAGGAGAACTTTGTGCTGATACTCTACCTCCATGGCAAA
>JASDQU011379732.1:11565-23001 GCA_032191745.1 Picea mariana | reverse complement strand
AGGTCACATCCCATAATAGCATTGTTGATGACAATTCAATCTCCTCTTTAGCTTCTTCTATGACTTCTTAAATGGTTTGACGTTTGTTGTGTGCCTTCATTAAAGTAAAAACCCCATTTACTTAAACCTCAAAATCGATACCACTAGTTGACAGATTTCATAAGTTCATTGTCATTTTCTCGAGGTCTGCATCTTAAATTGTTTTACAACATAACCAAACCGAACTATAAAATCAACACTAGTGGCACTTTAAACTTTACCAGGGCGTTAATATAATAATAATAATAATAATAATCTATTTTTAAGGTCATGACCAAGCCAGACACCAAACTGGTGTATGAGACCCCCTTGTTTGTGGGACAAGAGACCCCCCTCCGCCCAATGATTTGACTGGTAAAATCTACGGAGGTATACATACCCTACCCCCCTCTGGATTTGAAATTGTGACCTCTTAGGAGGAAACACATGTTCTTAACCATTAGGCCCACTCAGGTTGTATAAATAAAGGTAAAAATGATATAATACATCACAAATATTTTTATTGAAGTCCTAGATAACCTTTGAACAATAATTATTTTATTTTTAATCAAGTTATCATTGTCATAATAGTCAATGATTAAATATATATGCCTTAGTCCGAGCATCAATCGCTGTCTGTCATCGAACCAATAGTTATAACAATTCAACAGTTTCGTTGCTAACAATTACCCATTGAAATAATATTGTAATTACAACGAACCATATAAATAAACGACGGTCAACTAGCCACTCGTTCAATGGTTGTGGGACTTGTTGAGGGGTTTGAGATCCCTTTAACTCAACAACATGAACCAAAACTGCCTTAGAAGCCTAATTAGACTCTGCAACATTTGATGGTGGAATGGTTCTCTAGATCTTTCGATCTAGCTAATTTATCGATGGGCTTTACATGGTGATTGACATGATATCTTCCTATGAAAGTTCTTCCTTCAGTTTAAATGTTCTCTTTTTGTCTTTTCTTTTATTAGACGAGTCTGATAAAATGATGTGTGTTGGTATAAACCAACTAGTAGAAGGGATTCTTAACTACTAAATGAGGCTGAGCTTGGGATAATCCTCGTGCTCAAGCATGCAGACAAAGATATTCACAACTATTACAAGCCTAGGACTAATACATTAACTTGTTGGTATTTCATCATTGACTGAGATACAATTATCGTAAGAAAAATACGCATGTAATAAAATGATTGCAAGAAAATAGTTTCCTTAGCTCTAACATCAATCACACATTAACACAACGATTTGCTTTCCATCATTAAGAATGAAAGAACTACAAAAATATTGAAAAAGATAATTTATCAATAGATCCAGAAACTCTTACTCATTACAACATCATTTATTGAAATAAAGTTGGAAGTAATTCTTCCTCAATCCAATCACATAACATCGTTGATGAAAAACATAATTTTGTCTTTGGTCCTAAACATGACTTCTCAATTAAGGTTGTTCAGAAATAGTTCTTTACAATTCCAAAAAAAAGAGGGTCTTTTCCCAAAACCATCGACCTTTGCTAAAAGGTCAACCCCTTTATTTATAAAGAATCACCAACTAAAAATAGCTGCTACACGTTTAAGTTAAGTAAAACAAAATATCGCCACATGGTGCTTGATCTCTTTGTTCTTTGGGCATCATCTCGTGGTTCTACTAGAGTGGATGACTCCTCTCATATTCTGACTACTTGGCGAAGAGATCCTCGCATGTGTTTGCATACGAGAACTTGTGCTGGTCCATCGGGCTGAAAGAATTTCTTTCACTTCTACTGCATGTTCTCTGTACTTGATTATTTTGGCACTCAACCATTGTAGAACTGCACGAGCCTTGATCAGATGCTCCATAAATTGTTGTATTTGACCTCGTGCCATGCTTTCCACCTGTGCGGTCTCTAATTCCCATGCTGAGTCTTGTTTTGCATATCGTTTGACTATGTCATGCAGGTCGACAAAGTCTTTGGGTGAGCCGAATTCTGGGAGGCCAATGCCTTTCATCTCTCGATTGATCTTTTCTCATCCTTTTTCGCACTCATCCCACTTATTATGTATCTCCTGCTGAGGCTCCTGGGCCATACTTACCTAGTATTCGACTACTTTCCTGATCGAAGATACGTTGCTATCCCTTAGCACTCGAATACCATGCTCTTCTGCGTCTCGACCCTTTTGCACTGCGCTGATGTAAACAATTCTTTATACCATTTGGTATGATTTTTCATACCACCTCTCCATGTCCTTTCAGGTTTCCAGTGCCATAAAGGTATCTTCTTGGAAATTGGCTATACCTATAGTGAAAAGATGTCTTTCGCTTGTGAACTTTGCATAAGCATCTTAGAACGCACTCTTTAGGAATACCGTGGACTACGTTGAGTCTTGATAGCATTTTGGTAAATGGCACAGATGATCTAGCTCCTTTAATGTAGCGACCAGTTCCTTTTCATCTCTCCTTTCTCTATCCAACATGGCATCCGTGATATCCATCCCTACGCCGATGAGCTCATACGTCTTTGCATGTTTTGTACTAAGTATCTTCTCCTCCGTGGTGATGAGAATTGAGTTATCCAGCGCGAGTCTTCTCATTTTGATGGTCCTCTTCATGATAAATTTACTCTTCCTGTCATAAGCGATTGCCTTTATATCGAAAAATTCATCAACAGGCTCAGGGATTTGTTGTTCTCCCTAGGTTAGAGTGTTTTCCAGACTCCCTGTTGTGTGTATCTATTCTAGGATTGTTTCCTGGACTTCTTTCATATGCTCTGATGGTTCAACCTCCATTTGTTGTTCATTGAATGGTGAGGTATCGGCCAAAATTGAAGAATCAATGATAGGTTCAATACTTACTTGGTAATTGACTCTTGAGGTGTCGATCTCTTACTGTTGAACTTCCTCTTTTTGACCACCCGATCCTAGCTAATCCCTCGAGTTGTCTTTTGGGGTCTCCGACAGGTCAAGCAACTCAATGTCTAAGACACTTTCGACCTCATGGTTGCTCTACGGAAGGTCTTGAAATGAAGCATCGAGACTTGGGGCAGATATTTTCTTAGGTTCCTTCTCCTCTGTAATCGGTATCAGAGTTACCAGGGAGACCTCCAAACTCTCTTCATCGTCATAGATAGTTATTAGATCAAACATGGGGTTAGGCACACATGTTTCACCTGATGTTCTTGAAACCTCAAGCTGGGTTGGAATGGTCACTGATGATCTAATATGTGGTGACGAAACTCTAAGGTTTTTCAGACCACTGATTTCCTCGAGTTGTATTGACTCTAAGCCACTTGGATCCTCTCTGATTGTGATTGGGTCGTCTGAGGGGATCCTCATCATTTCTATGATTTGAGGATCGTTTTCTAACTAGTCGATGACTCTTTGGGCTTCTGCTAGTAACAAAAACCCTCTCCTTTGTGCCTCTGTGGTCTCTGCTACTCTGATTTCTTCTCTAATCCTGAGATATTTTTGAGAAGATTGCTCTATTGTCTCAACCTATTCATCCATGCTCATAGCTTTGAACCTGGTCATGTTCGAGTTGGATTTCCTCTATAATACCTCCTCCTAGTCCTGAGCACATTATGTAAAAATCTCATCCTCAAACATGTCATGCACGTATGGCCAGCGGGACGATACTTGTGAAGCGTGTTCGAGGACTAGGACTTTAGGATCGTGCTTGCGAAACTAGCCTATCTGGAACTTGAATTCAAGCTGACTCAAACCTTCTTGTTTGGATCGAGCAGTGTCCTTCACTACATGAAACCCCACATGGAAGCCGTAGGGTATAAATGCTCGTTTCTTATCCTTGACCAAAGTGGTGTTATAGCCCTGTAGGATAGTCTGATAACAAATTTCTCCTACAATGATCCAGTCTGGGATGTGAGAAAGGAGAAAATGTGGTGCTCCGATGGCCCTAAACACCCTGATATAAGTTGTGTGTTCGTCTAGATACCAGTGGCCTACCTTCGAGATCATTTTCTTGGATGCAAAAGATAGCCTTGGGCATTCCCTTTTAAATATAATGAAATAAACTTGGGCGATGAATTCATCGCAAATAAGGGCATAAGATTTTTTGTACCTATTCTCCCATAAGATGTTGAAGCAGACATGAACATGTAGTTCTGCAACATGCCAACTCAAATTCATCCCAGTGAATATGTTCCTAGCGCAGATTACATCTAGAAGATACAAGGCCATGTGAAAAGCGGGTGTTTCTCCTTCTTTCTGCGTCTGAACCTATTGTACACTGATGCTCAATTGCTTTGAGATAATTGATCCCCTCTCAAATATCGCCATAGTGTATGCCAGGGGCATCCATGCTTCTGAGAACTTGGAGCAATACTTTTCTTCGTATAGTCGAAAGATTAGAGCCATTAAGTAGATATATGGTTCCCTCAGGTTCACTATCTCGTACCAGTCGTTGCTCCAGTTTGTAAATTTATTATCTTATTTCCACCAGGAAGCCATCAATTAGCTGATATCATGTAATTCATAGAACCTGACCATGAAGTCTATGTTCAACCGCTCCTCTGGGTCCCTAATTTTGTAGTACTTCTGAACCTTTGTTGGGAGAAAAACTCTGACACATCCACCGTTCTCGTCGTTAATGAGGCACTTATGAGCATCTGTGTGATCAATTAGCCAAATCAAAATCTCAATGCATGGGAAAACAAGAGTTCGACAAGCTACCATGTGCAAGCATGACCGTCGAATATTTGGGAACACCTGGTCGTTGAGTGCCCTTACATCCGGGTTGCTGTGTGGGATACACTCCAAGTAATCTTCTTGGTTGATTCTGTTGAATAGATCTCCCTACCATGGGAGCATTATTTTTGACCCAGTGGATACTTCCGTATCGCCAAACGCGGGAGGTTGAATGAACGCCTTCTTCATCGAGGTTTTAATGACCGGATTCGCCCTGGGAGCGTATTCCAATTGCCTCATAGTGCTGGGAGAAGAACCCTCACCGATTTCTGCCTCCTTTAACTTAGGTGCCCTCGGCGAGCATCTAGTCGTTGGCTTTCTTGGAGGCATTTTTTCCTGCAGCTAGAACATAGTTAGACACTGTGTAAAATATCAAATGCTAATATATTACAAATTATGACCGACGAATTGATAAAATTTAACACATACCTCTGTTGCTAGCTTAACCTGGTTTCGATGGTCTGAGAATCAACACAGTCTTGAGACGCTCACTTCGCTTCTTCGAATTCTATGGAAATGGAAACTTATGTGAAGAATGGAAGTGTTCGAAGTTGTTTTCATGATTTAAATAGAGATGAACTTACCTTGTCACATCAACTATTCAATTTGGGATATGAGTGTCGTTCTACAAAATATGCCACCAGATCTTCATTATGTTTAAAATTAAATTCGATCATAGGTCGGCGACGCGGGCGTGACCCATCGAAGATTTAAAATTCCCATTGTTCAATCAGGGCACAGGGTAACAATGTATGTGGGGCGAAACATTAAATGGCCTATTAAATGACATAATCTGATTGTATCTCATGTTGAAAACATCCCATCATTTTGCTAACCTAATTGGTGGATTGGGAGTCGGGGCTTCTCTTTAAACATTGTTTGTTGATATCTCTGGGAAAAAGCTCCGACACTGATCCATCTTACCGTACAGAGTTGATGTGGCAAAGATGACTCGGAAGTGTGACTAGGACACAGGGAACCTTGAGGTGACTCGGGACAAAACTAGACCGTACGAAATCCCTATGCGGCACAGACACATGGCACTTGAAACCAACGTCTTTGTTTAATTGTGTTATTCAAAAACAAGGAACTTTCCTTAGCTAATCATTTTAACAATAGATCCTACCCCACCGACGTCGAAAAGTATCAAGGATCGACGATCGACGATAAGCCTAACCAAGTGCTCCCGGATTAACTCCCTTGAAATTTTTTGATGCCAAAAGCGCATTGGGGATCAACGATCGATGATGTGTCAATGTAGAGATTTTCAGTGATTCAAATCTTCAAGATTTCACTGACCCCGAACAAACACATCCATCATCGTCTATTGAGGTTTATCATGGTTCATGTCAACGTTTAGTCCTCTTGTATGTCGCCGACACTGATGGGAATTAGCTATCTCTTAAATCTGCATGGTGAATAACTAATGAAACTTACTTCACCTTTTACCGATGCCGATGGTACATCGACGATCAACGATTATTGTTACTGTGTGGTCATTTTACCTGCTTGGATTTTCCCGATGCTGAACACAGGCGCGCTAGTCACAATTTTAGCTGCAGATTCTTAGTTAGAATGCCGATTTCTTTCAGACACAAAGGTTTTCTCCTTGATAGGTTCAAACAAATTCACTTTGATTGATGAAAATACATGAAAAAAAAAATAACAATCCCTCCACAGCGGACTCAATTCAGACAACAAAACAAAGAAAACAAGTGGTTCCCAAAAGTGACATAATTTCATAAAAGCTTTTAGGGTGTGTTGAGAGCTCAACATATGGAAATTATATGAATGAAAGCATAATCTCTGTTCCTTCCCTCGAGCTTAGATGATGCAGAAGCTGGTTGAGAAACCAATTGGCTTTGCTTTTATCAGAGTATTTCCCATCCATGCGTGTACAATTCCCCTGGTTCATGAATATGGGTTCACCTGTGGAGTTTTAACTTTTATTCCAGCTTCATTCCTCTTGACCATGACCCATACCCCCTTTTGACAAGAGCATGGTAAAGCATTCACTGGCACGAGGCCATTTTAGTTATCATCATTCACTTGTTGCAGTGTTGCTCCGCTGCCAACAAGCATCCATAGCCCTGGCAGAGTCACCCCAATGTCACATAACTTGCTCCACTGTGAGTGAGTGTCCATAGCCCCAATGGAGTTATTTGCATACCCTCTCCTACTTTGCACTCATTTAATATAATTTATTTATTTTTGGCAAAGATTTCCTATGCGAGTGGGAGAGGAGGATGTCTGTTATCTGCAAGATGAAATGGTTAAGGTGAAATTCTACCTAGCTCAGTCTAGAGGTACATGTGATCATTTCCAACTTTCCATCTTTCCATTTAGGCTTTACTATACCACCAAGTCGACACTTCATCACTCACTAAGGTCGTTTTTTTACAAGACCAGATATAGAAATCTTTGAAGAAAAAATGCAATTGCCCAACGTTTCTTGTGTTGCATGTAAGCGTGAGTTAGGAGTAGAGTTTGCAACACCATATTGATTTGGGTCAACCAATGCCTTCCAGAACACAACTTTATTGCAAGAAAATACCAAAAAAAAGAAAAAGACAGGTATAAAAAGGCTCTATAATCAGTCTACCTTACACCTACACATTTATCCTAATCATAAAATACCATGAAAACACACACACACACACACACACACACACTTTTTTTAAAAACAAAAATATTGTTTTAGGGCTTGGCCATTCACTGAGAGGGCATTGGGTTCCCCCCTTAGATTGTGCAGCCAATACGTGCCTACCCTAATTTTCTCGGATACCTGGAAAGGTTCGAGCCATATATTTTGTAACTTCGAATGTTTTCCCTTAGGTTCATTTGCTTTATCCCATTTTAGGACTAAGTCTCCTACCTCAAAATTCTTCTCTTTGGCCTTATGCTTGTCAAACCATCTTTTAACTATCTGCTGATGAGCGACGAAATTTGATTTTGCTTTCTCCCTTTCCTCTTCCAGCATGAGGAGGGTATCAATTCTCTGTTGAATAACTGATGAGGGTTGTCCTCTTGAACCCTGAGCAAGCTAAAGGGATGGAATATATAACCCATTTGAGAGAATGGCTTCTTTTCCATATACCAGAAAGTATGGGGAGTTCCCTATAGCTTCCTTGGGTGTTACTCTGTTTGCCCATAAGGCATTAAGAAGAGAGATATGCCATTTCCTTTGATTGTTTGCAACTGTTTTCTTCAAGATCCTCACTAGGTTATTATTGGTTGATTCTCCCACCTCGTTTCCTTGTGGATAATAGTTTACAGAGTATCTGATTATGATTCCTTTGTCTAGAGAAAACTCTGTTAATAGAGTGGAAGAAAAGTAAGTGGCATTTTAAAAAACAAGAACAAAAGGCATCCCAAACCTTGTGATTAACTGTTGTTCTATGAATTGGATTATTACCTTTTCATTCACGTGAGTCAGAGGGATGACATATGCCCATTTCGTAAAATAGTCCATAGCAATCAGTATTTATTTATGTTGTTTTGAAGAATTTGGGGTAATTTCCCCTATAACATCTAACCCCCATTGCTCGAATGGTCTAGATATGGTCATTGGTTGGAGTGGGACAACTTCTCTCTTTTCTCTCCTCGCGCTCATTTGACAATTTTTATAGTTTCTAGCGTATGTATGAGCGTATCTAAATAGAGTAGGCTAGTAATAGCTGGCTCTTAGTATTTTCTGAGTAGTGGTATTCCCTGCAAAGTGTCCACTTGCAGGACCATCACGGAGCTCCCTCAGAACCTTTTATGCATCTTCACGTTCAAGACATCTCAAGAGTACTCCATCATGATTTATGCGAAAAAGTACTGAATTTATGAGGCGATATTATGAAGATTTTAGCTCGAGGGCCCTCCTTTCCTTAGGGTTTAGGTTTTCTGGGCAAGTCCCATGATGCATGAGGTAAATTTTTTTTCCATACCAAGACTCTTGCCTTGGGGGAATGTATAAAGCTTCACTACACCATAATGATAATTCATTTTCCCACCTGAGGTCTTCATTTATTCAGTCTTGGGCTTCTACGACGAGTTTACACAGTCCTTGTCCCTTCACTAGTTTGACAGATTTTATATCTAGATCAAATTCTTGGACAACTGCCATCCAATTTCCTCTTCTTCCCCCCATATCCTATTGAGTGAATATGGATCGTACTGCGGGATGAGGCACGATGACTCTGGTGTGATTTTTCAGGATGTAAGATCTAAAATGTTTTACTGCTTTGTATATCACATAAGCATGTTTTTCTATAGCAGGGTAATTCAATTTTCCCCCTTGGAGATTAGTGCTCATGAATGATACCGATGCCTCATTGTTATCATCATCCTTCTGGGTCAAAACTGCAGCTAAGGATTGGTTGGAGGTGAAAGTATAGAGGAAAAAATATTTACTAAAGTCAGGACTTCGCAACACCGGAGTTTAAGATATTGCAGTCTTGATATTGTTGAAATCATATTTTCTCTCATCATCCCACTTAAAATCAACATCCTTGAGGATCATTTTTTGTAAGAGTTTGATAGTTTCAGCAAAATCAGGCGTGAACTTCCTCACAAAATTAATTTTCCCAAAGAAGGATTGCATAGCCTTTTTATTGTGGGGTAAGGGAAGCTGATCTATTGCCTTTATTTGTTATGGATCTATACGAATTCATGCTTGAGATATAATGTGACCTAGTAATTTCCCTTCCTTGACACCAAAGATAGTTTTCTTAGAGTTTAAAGATATTCCATATTTCCTACACCTTTTGAAAATATGGGTTAGATGTTGGATGTGGTCTTTTCTGTTCTTTGAATACATAGTCATGTCATCCAAGTATACTACTACACATCTATTAATCAATCCCCAAAAAGCTATGTCCATGGCCCTGTTGATATTATGGTAGCTGTGGGAGGTATTTACCTCCACGTGTAAACCTGACAAGAATAGAATACTCCGGGAAGAAAGAAGAAACCCTAATGAGTTGGCTAATAACCCTAGAAGACATGTCATCTCAAGAAGATAACTTGTATTAGGTTATTAGCCTCCAAGAGAAGAAGTCATCCAAAAGAAACAATATATACTGAACAGACAGATACCTAGAATGAGAAGTCGGCCCAGGTAGTTATCCATAATTACTATAAATAAAGGAGGCCAGTCTTCATTCTAGCAAGCAGTCTCAGAATTGCAGAGCAACACTTGTGCGCACTGTAGTGCCCAGTTTTGTGCGCAGGTTTGGAGGAGAGCTGCCATTGTAGCTGTTGCAGCTAGCAGATCACGTTTGGCTTGGACTATCTCTTGGTTAGGGTTTGGACTATTTGATTAGCTCTTGTTGGTGCGCTATCCTTGGGGAAAGGAGCCCTACCCTTTGTTTGGCTATCTAGCCTAGGGTTTGCTTCTGGAGTGATTCTTTGTCAAGGTTAAGGTGCTCGGAGGGTGGATTTGGACTATGGTTGGGTGAAAATAATGATATTGTCAATGGTAAAATGAGCACATCCATTCATATTCTAACAGGTTATGGGTCCACACCTCCTTCATTCAGTCTAACCGCTAGAAGGAAACATAGCCGTAAGGATATTAAGCTCATTGAAGAACTGTCGCTAGGGTTTCTAGCAAGAGCAGTCACCATAGCACTACCACTAGGGTTACTAGCAGGTGCAATTGCAAAACCCTAATCCTCTCGTTGAGGCACCTTAAGTGAAGGGATATTCCTAATTTCCAGATAGATCAGTGCGCCCTAGCCTAGCACATCTTCTGGTACTCTCAGTAAGCCAAGATGTCAAGTTTGAGTTTTTGGTCAGATCTAGGGTTGACCAAGTCAAAGAAGCCATGACTTACTCTATGAAGTCAGAAAACAAGTTAGACGAAGCTTCTAACTTCAGAGCGTGGAAGACAAGGATTGACCTCATCCTTTCCAAGAATAAAGTGCTAGATATCATGAAACGAAAGATCGCGGAACCAAACTTTGAAGAAGGAAAAGAGAAGGAACCATAGAACATTGCAGTTATGGAGAAGTTCAAAGACAGTGACATGAATTCCATGAGTATCATAGTGGACTCTATAAAAGAAAACTTGATACCCTACATCTCCCATCTTGACTCATCGAAGAAGATGTAGGATGCCCTAACAAACCTCTTCTCAGTCAGAAACATTGGACAAACAATGAGTCTAAAGAATGAGCTCTGTGACATGAAGATGAATGATGATGATAGCATAAAATCATACTCTGTGAGGATCTCCCAGTTAAGAGATCAACTACAAGCCATTGAAGAGATCATTTCAGAGAAGAATTGGTAAACACAGTACTCAATGGTCTTTCCAAGACGTGGGATGCATTTTCCGCAAGAATGAACACAAGAAAGGAGTATCCTACATTTGAAGAACTTTGGACTTGCTGTGCTCAGGAAGAATCCAAGATCAGTGCAAAAGAGAAATCCCAAAAGAAGTACGATGATCAAGCCTTCACAGAAATATTCAAGAATTTCAAGAACAAAAGGAAGTTTGGTTCAAGGAGGAAGACACATCAAGAGAAAGATATTTCAGAAGTACAATGCTTCAACTGTTGAAAGTATGATCACTACAAGAATCATTGTCTCGAGCTAAAGAAAAGGAAGGAGAAACACAAAGCATCAATTTCCGAAGAAAAGGAACCTACAAAGAAGACTAATCAGGATGAAAGAGACTTCTTCTTCTCAAGGTAACAATACTCTTCTTAGTTCTTGTACATATCTTGTT